>JAUIMM010000098.1:1497500-1785000 GCA_031769625.1 Taudactylus pleione
GATCCATGGCCTGGGCTGACTAACGGTCAGGGCTGATGCTGCGGCTGGGGGGCACGGTGAAAGGGCCCCCCTGGCTGTGGCATCAGTCCCCTGTTAGAAAGGGTCCAGGGCTGGTTTTAAATATATGGGGGACCTGACATACATTTTTTTCACCGTATATTTAAAGCCAGCTCTGTCCCTGCTGCCTGTTGATGGTTGTTAATTTACAGTGGAACCCTACACATTTTTTACCCTGTAAATTAAGAACCAGGACAGTCTGGCAAGCCCGAGGCTGGTTAGTGTTTTGGGGGGGAGACCTCACGTAATTTTTTTGAAAAAAAAAATATTTTTTAAAAGTCTTAACACACAAGCAGCAAGCACATTTCTCACTTATATGTGCAGCCTGCTAGCTGGGGAGAGATTTGCAGAGATAAAACACTGCAATCTTGGATGACTAATCTCCTGCAAAACGAGGACATTGGCCCTCATTCAGAGCCGTTCGCTATTTGCGGTCGTTCGTTTAAAAACAAGGGGTGGCTATTCAAATGATCCGTACGCACATTGCAGTCTGTTCACACCTCTAAGTCTGAACGAACGAGCAAAACATACGCTCGTTTATTTGTTAAAAACGCCCCCTGGCCGCTCGCACCATACGTCATGTCCGCTATTTATTAGATTAATCGAGTACATCGACCAGCGTATGAACTGCTCGCTATTCTTGTGGTTGGTGTTTGCTACCACAAATTTGCGAGCAGTTCTGGCTATAAAATAACCCAGTGACGTGGTCAATGACGCTGCTGTTTTAAATATACACACCCATAAAACGCCCGTTTTGACCTTTAAGCACGCCTGCGTTCGGATCTCCACTCCCCATTTTCAAGCACCTTCCCCTGTTACCACCCACATACGCCTCATTCTGTCACTCAAAATAGCAGACACTCGCTATATAGCGTACAAACGATTTTCGGCCGCACTGACTGGTTCGCGCATGCGTACTAAAAACCGTACGCATGCGCAGATGTGCAAACATCGCTCGGAACGAGCGTACTGCCGCTAACGAGCGGCTCTGAATGAGGGCCATTATCTCCAGCTTCACCATCGGCAAACTCATTTAGCCTCAAATCGCCTGTTGGTAAATTTGGTAAAATAAAAGGGATTAAATCACCCCAATTTTGGGAAGTTCCAGCAAGGTAAATTGTTTTGCAAAAGCGGGACTATCTTGAATCATAGTAAATTTACCCCAAAGACTGACACACACACACATAGTTGTTGACATAAGCCCGTATTCAATTTGAGGTGAAAAGTCCGTATCCGCGATACTGTTCCACTGATGACGGAAGTTTCGTCTGTTTTGAATTTACTCCGTATTCAATATGACAGACTTTCCGCCTAGGCGGATAGTCAATGCAATGTAATAGGTGGAAAAGTTTCGCCTATGAATAGGAGGTGGGAAAAAGTACAGAATTGGGGTTTTAGGCTGCAAAGTTGAAATAACCCCCGTGCAGCCTTAAGCCAGTCCCCCAAAGGTAAACTGTGTCAAAATTGTTTTCTAAAAACACTTAACACCCCAAAAAAAATTTTGAATTTGGGGGCCTCCAAAAAAAATTTGGGTGGACAAAGTTAAAAACAACTGACCGTGACTCTGGGGGGATCCCCAAAGTATGGCCCAAGTGTTTTTTTCATTGCAGGAGCTTGCAGCAGGTGGGTTTTTCACAATTTTTTCTACTTTACTTTCGCAAATTTTAAATATGCTGGCCCCCATTTTCAAATACCCCAAATTTGCTGGAATAAGTAATTTTATGCCAAAAAACCTCTTGAATACTATTCTGCATCACGTATAGAAAAACGCTATTTAGCAGCTATTGATTCAATTTAAAAACACCAAATACCTTCAGCAAGCCAAATCGGGGGGAAACCATAGCTATCCCTCATGGCAGAGCATCTTTTGGCCGGTGTCAGGCTGTTTTCCCCAAATATGACAGTAATTTCCGGCTGTTCAAGTCTCGGCAGGTTCCTTTTTTCGGGTACTTTCATGAATATACGGTAAAGCGGGCATGCGCGCAATACTTTTCCACCTATAAAACACGCGATGTAGGCGAAAAGTATTGGAGGCGGAAAAGTAACGCGGCTCCGCTCGACTTGAATACGGCTCATAGACAGCACTTACTAACAGACACTCGTACCTACACAGACAGCTTGCAGATACAAACACACTTAACTCACAGGGTAGTGTGTAGATTTGGATGGCAGACAGGACCCTGACCAGTCATGACGATCTCCACCAAGAACTGCTTTGTCTATTTTGCCGGGATGTACTAATGGAGAAATGTAGTAAAAATCCACATTTCCATATGTAGTAAGCCCCGGCTGCACTTTTATCTGTGCAGAGGCTAACGGCAGAAAAACCTGGGGTTACCCTATAGAAGCCTATGGCCTTCTTACCACACCCAGCACCCGACGGTTTGCCGACGCCTTTCCACCCCGCGCTGACCTCCATTCACCTGCTCTCCATGGTCGCCGGGCCGTCCTCCTCCTGGGTCGTACGCCTCCTCCTCCAAATCTTCTTCCACATGCAGAGAGGAGGAGGAGGAGCCAGGGCCTTCCTGTACAGGAGACCAGCAGGAAGCTCCCGGGCCTCGGAGGGGGCGGGTTCCTATGGAGACCCCGTCACCCAGCATGGGGTGTTTTGCAAAGATCAGCTCTTATCGTAACAGCTGTCTTTTGCAATACTAATTGCATATGTTAGTACATATGCGATTAGTAACATTGCAGTGCCTGGCGGGATGGTCACCCCAACGTTAGTACATCCCGGCCTAAGAGAGGCCCTTTGTGGTGGAGGGTCTTCAGGGTGTATGAGCCAGAAGCCCCTATGGCGTCGTTCAGTGCATGACGCTAGGGGTGTAGGAAGGGAACCAATTGTATTACAGTCTGCTGCTTAGTGCATATTAGAAATGCGGACAAGGCCACATTTTCCGGGATAGATTGCATTTTTCCCAATGATGCATCTCGCCCACTAACACAGATACTGCTTCCTGACACATACACCCCTTACTGACACAAACACACACACTTATTAAACAGAGACATCACTTAGTAACATACAAAGTTAACTATACCAACACCTCTTATTGACACAAAGACACTTCCAGACACAAATACAGCTTACTGACACAAACACCACCTACTGGCACAGGCACACTTACCTACACAGACACTACTTACTGACATCGACACCCCTAACTTACTAATAAAGACACTTACTGACAAACACACCTATTGCCTCAGATACCAAATAGTGAAGAATCCCCTTACTGACAGCTTTTATTAGACAGTACTTACATACTCTCCGACACCCCTTATTGACACCGGTACAACTTACTGACACACACACTGTCAAAGACTTTTGAATTTATTATGCATGCACACAGCACAAGAAGAGACACAACCTTCCCAGTTGCCTTGTGGTAATACCGTCCCTGCACAGAGCTGTTCTGCCAGAGAGCCAATAACACTTTGAAGTGCAATACATGCAGCTCAATTATAACTGTGAGCAGTGTTAGGTGTATACTTGTATGTGGCTGTAGGGGTGGGTGCCTTTTTTGCATAAATACAGTAGATGTGGTGTTCAACAGTTCAACCTTCTATACAGTATATACCACTTAAAAATCATATTAAACTTTTTCAACACTACCCACTGTTCCCACAGTCACCATTATAGACCTCTGTCCAGTCATCTGTTATTGTTTTTTTATTATGGAGCCATGTAATCATTTGTGAGGAGTACATTTAATTGGGATTCAAAGTCCTGTAATTTTTCGTGTGTTTCAGAGGCACGGTTATCATTTGTGGATATATGTCCGAAAACAACCCTTTACAGTTGCTAACCCTCAACATAACATTTACCCTGAATGTATCATGGAAGAACCGCAATAGGCATCTGATGCGAGTCCAACATTTCTGCAGGTGGCCATACAGGGCCGGCGTAGGCTTTGCTGTGCCCAGTGCCGTCCTGTGTTGCCGCCCCTTCCCTCCTCCGCTCCCTCCCCTGAGCTTACATATTCAGAATAGCGCCGGGAGGGAGGGTGGCCGTTTCTTGCGCCTGCCGGATATAGTGGTGCTCTGGCCGACGGCCCGGCTTGCCCATGCCTAGAGCCGCTCCTGTAGCCACATCTCCTATAGGTTTGTATGGGGGATGTGGCTGCCTGTGGGGAGGTTTGTAGGGGGGATGCAATGGTGCTGAATGTACCAACATCCGGAATGCAATGGGGACATTGGCTCCCACAGCTATTGGCATTTGAAGATGCCATTAGTCGCTGAAGCCTATAGCCTACACTGTGCATCATCAGGGCTGCCAAGAGAAATCCAGGGCCCTGGTATAGCCATTTCCCAGGTCGCGCTCCCCCCCTGGAGGGGGTTTGGTCACAGCATGTTAGGGGCTCTGGCAGATATTTTTGAGTTGCTGAACTGTGAGCCGAATCTGTGGTAACCATACGCAGAGCATGAGACATGACAGGATTTTATTGGGCACAGTGCGTGGCAGTCAGATACTATAGTCTGCAGTGCATCTCAGTTCTCATGGGTCAGCGCATCCCCCAGAACCCTGACATTTTCTATCAACGTATATATAAATTGAGTAGGATGTCACCATTGTAAAATACAAACAAAGAGACATTACAGCGTTACAACATTTCAAAGTGACAGCGCTTTATTGGACCTTTGTCCGAAAAAGCATTACTAATGTAATTTCAGAGTGCTGATATTCTACTTTATATATCTGTTACATCAGCAAGACAGCACACAATAAACAGAGTGTTGGACCTTGCATATGTAACTATCAACATATATCTGTATATCTGTATATATATGTGTGTCTATCTCTCTCTCTCTCTATATATATATTATATACACACACACATGGATATATAGATTTATACACACACGAATATCTATTCATCCATCCATATATATATATTTTTTTTTTACATATGATATACCTAATATAAAAATATACACTAATGGTGATGGATGCATATTTAGAAATCACATATAATTGATAGATTAACAATTTACAGCAGCTGGTAGCAGTTGCAGCAAAGCACTACAGTGTCATAGACAACCAATTCGCCAACTCACAGCAGTCACTGGTAAACTCAGCTCTTCCCTCAGGTACTTCCAAGCTCTCACACGCTGTTATTCTGAGTCTAACTCATTCAGTGTCTGCTACAGGACACAAACAACGCACCCAGACAGCCTTTGTGTAATCCCTCCCACTCCCCGGCCTGAGGCTGAAAGTGGTGCCTGTTTTCTGTTAATGATAGAGAGCCTGGCGAGACCATAACGTCATCATCTAGCGAGGCTCTCTCTCAACAACAGCATTTGCTCCGCAGCGGCTTGCCTGCAGCCTGCAAAAATTGAAACTGGCAGAGACGGTACCGTGACAGATAATCCCCTCACCCCCACACGCAAACTGGCGGACGTTTTTGAATAGATGAACGTTAAAAAATTTGGGGAAAAAAAACTCATGTGCTGTGGGCAGCCCACCACTGGCCACCTGTCATGCCCCAGCCCGGGTAATCTGTACCTGCTACCCCACCCTCTCTCCCGGCCCCTGCACATCATTACCTGCCAGAAGTTTCCTCCAGTACCCTCCCTACCAATGGCAGCCGTGCTTGTGCAGTCAGCGGGAATGCGCATATGCAGCATGTCCGCCTGAACTCCGGCCACATCGCTGGGCCTTGTTCTTTTCAGAGCACCTGTCTATGCATGTGCCGCATGATACTCTGCAGTCATATAATTGCATTTTGCAATGTGATCATGGCCGCTAATGTCATGGGCAGATGGCATAGCAAATGCAATCAATAATAAATGTGTCAACTAATGTTAAACACTTATTAAGCTGTAGTTGCCACTGCCACTTCACAGTGGAACAAATGGGTAGTATCTGATATTTCCAATATTCCCTAAATGTTATTATTGTTTGAATTTCAATCTACCTACATAACATTTCAATAAATGGTATTATGAACTCCAACACCACACAAAGGGCCTGATTCCGAGCCGAACGTTCTGACCAGAGCGCTTGCTCTGAATCAGGGCCGGCCTACCTAAAATTGGAGCGGCCTCTTGGCCGCTCGCATAGCTGTGGGTGACCATCCACAGCTTATGCGAGCAACCAAAAAGATGGTCGCGATGGTCAAGACCATCGCGACCATCGGCCTTGCGACGAGACCCTTGCGGTAGGGTCTCGTCTGCCGCAAGGCCGGAGTGCTTTTGGCTCTATCAGAGCCACACTCACTCCCACTGACATCACTAGTGATGTCAGTGGGGCCAGACCCAGATGCCCCCTTTGGTGTCAGACCCATAACGACGGCTTCCCCGTCGTTATTCGGGTCTCACACATGCGCACGACGGAGGCGCCTCCATCGTGCGCATGCGCATTTCAGTAACATCGACCCGCTTGCGAGCATACAGCGCTCACTAGCGGGTCTGATTGAGACCTACAGCTTGGTGACATTGAAATAATTGTAATTATTAAGACTGCACTGCAAAACTATTTTCGGTGCCTATTTATAAAGGGAAAGGCAAAATGGTTTGTTAATTTTCACTATATACTGCATAAGCTTGATGCAATATATATCTTCGTAAAGTTGCAATTCATGTATACTTACCTTTCTGGCAATGCAATCTGGAAAGCAGCATTTCTGCAACGCACCATGGCACAATTGGTGAAATCCAACATGTAGCATGTTCAACATGTTGGTTTTCAAAGGTAGACCAAACATGATTAAAAAATGTTTGTGACATACACATTTGGAAAATCTAACATGTTACATTTAACCGATCTTGCATGGGATAGTGGATCATCTATGTACGGTGGTTGCCATTCAGAAACAGTGCAACGACATTTCCAATCCAATTGCCAAATGGGACACCTGATGTGTGGGGGCCTTTAGGCACTAGGGGGAGGATTACGCACTTTTATCCAGTGAGGAGAAAGGGGTAGGGACTGGCTGAGACTATGGATAGTGTCCAATCGGTATCCTAATTTATGTGGGGATGGCAGCGTTGGTATTGTAACCCTCGGGATAACGAACGGCACCAACCTGTCCAACCCCATTCAATTTGACCTTTCTTGATTCATTTGTTTTATGTTTTTAATTTTTATAGGGCCATCTTACAAATGAATTTTTAGTGTTTTTGTTCAGTTTGAGATTTGGATTCTTCTTCGTCTTGTGGTTTTGTGGGTGGTTTTGGAAAGTCACTCTGAAGTGTTTTTATTGATTTTTATATTTAATTAAAATAAAGAAAAAATTAAAGGGACATATAGCTTTGACAACAGCTAGAATTATGTAATTTTACAGATTAAATAAATACAACCAGTAGGTTAAATTTAACTGTGTGAAGCAAGAAGATCTGAACAATGAGTAAGGTTTATTTGAAACTCCTAAGCAGATCATAATTGTGACTGGGAACTGTCTTCACTTTGTAATTTGGGGGGGGTTTGTTTTTCCAGATATCCTAACAGCACATCTTCAAGCATCATGTATGTAATATCACACACACGGACAGGGCCTTATAAACGAGCCCCTCCCTCCAATGTGGTTAGACTGAACTGACTGCATCAGTGGTGTATTGACTCCTTTCCCATCCAACACTGGCAGTCTACTTACAGGCAGCGCCTTTGTTTCGTTCGGGAAGTAGTCAGGAAGATGATGGCCGAAATAGCGCCCGCCGACTTCCCAAATATCAAATCCCGGCATGGGACTATTCCTAGGGGTTAAAATCCTGACGCCTGTCATTATCCAAGCATCGAAATACCAACGCCCGGCATACCGAAGGAAGGTAATTAGCCCGTCGGGACCTGAATAGGTTTAGAACTGCTCTGCTTGTGAGCCTTGACAGTGTAGTAAATTATATTTCCATGCCATTACGTGCATAAGGGTTTTTAAAATCTTTTTCTAAATTGTTGATTGTTAAACCATGCGCAAGCCTTAACTCTGGTAGTGCTAAATTAAAAACATGTATATTTACTTTACAGGCTGCAACATGTCTACTGATGTAAACAAAGAATTTACCATCAATTTTATTGAACAGTTTCGACAACATCCCTGCCTTTGGAAGTGCACTTCACCAGAATATAGAAACAGGCTAAAAAGGGCACAGGCTCTTCAGTCCCTTGTGGTTTACTGTAAACAAACCTGCCCTGAGGCGGATCTCGATTTTGTACAGAAAAAGATATGCAATTTGAGAACAGTTTACAAAAAAGAGCCGAATAAAATTGAGGCTTCCCAAAAATCGGGCACTGGCACAGACCAGATCTACACACCAAAGCTCTGGTACTTTCATTTGTTTGAATATACCCGTGACCATGAAGCGGCAAGAAGCTCGAGGAGTTCCTACATTGAGGGGGAAACACCAGAAGATGTTGATTTTTCAGGGCTGGTAAGTTCAAAACACAACACTACGGTTTTTGGACAAACACATTGACCAAATTTAATTTTATTTGGGATAACCAAAATTCAAGACAGCAGTCAAACAAACATAGACTTTACATTCACAGACTTTACTATATATTACTTACACCATTTCATTTTGCCACTGTACAGCACCAACTCCATTAAAATAGTTCACATAGTTATCACGGTTTACTTTGCTTCATTCACTCCCTTTTTTGGGTGCTAAAGCTTCCAGTGATGTCCATCTCAAAACTTCCTCTGCTGGATCCACACAGTATGTCATTTCATTATGTGATCCTCGTCTTCCAGAATAATTTTGTGCATACAAATAATTATGGAGGACACAGCATGCCATTGCAATAGATTCAATTTTGGAAACCTGTAAATTTATGCAAGAATGGAAAATACGAAAGCGGTTGCTCAGAATGCCAAATGTATTTTCCACAACTCTCCTTGCCCGTGATAACCTATAATTAAATATTCTACGCTCTGTGTTTAATACTCTTTGAGGAAATGGCTTGAGGACATTTTCATGCAGGGCAAAAGCCTCATCGGCCACAAATGCAAAATTAAGGGCCCCTTTATTTTCTGCTGGACTCGGCAGGTTTATTTTTCAGCTTGTTGTGGAACACAGTCTGCTCCAAAGCTCCACCATCGGACACCCTTCCATTTTTGCCAATATCCACATATAGAAATCGGTACTTTGCATCTACTATAGCCATTAATATGATACTGTAAAAACCTTTATAATTAAAGTAGTAAGAGCAAGTATTGGGAGGTTGCATAATGCGCACATGTTTGCCGTCTATTGCTCCTCCACAATTTGGGAAGTTCCACCGCTCTTCAAATTCATGTGCTACAGCTTTCCATTCATCGACTGTAGTTGGTAGCTGTGAATAAATATTAAAATGAAATTTAGAAAGCAAAATAATACATACACATGCGAAGGAGTATTGATTTGTAATTATATTTTATCTTGTGTGTTTTTGAAGCCACCACCTTGCACTGAAGATGCAGACCCAGACGTATCTACCATACCCATTTCTGAATATGGGCCAACACAAGATACAACAATGACACAAGGAGAAAATGTCACACCTTCGCAATCAAGAACATCTGCCCATCAAGTGGAACAATTTCATGAAAGAAGAGCCAAAAAAAGGATGCGAGAAGCAGGAGACAGCGCAGAGGCCATGACTAAGCAGGTTATGGCCTGTGCAAAAAGTGTTTTAGAGAGAAAGTGGGATTCCTGGGATGGGGAAGCAATAAATATTGCAGGTAAACTACGGAATTTAGAATTAAACACAACAATAGAAACAGAAAGAATTATTCATGAGGCTCTATACAAGGCACATTGGGCGAAATAGACAAGAACACAATTTTATGCTCACAGTTGAACCACAAGCCTCCTATACAGTCTCAACGATACACATATCCTATGCCACCACAACTAGGTACATACCGCCCACCAAACCCAACATTTATCCAAGCCAACAGTAATGTTCAACCACATTATCATATACGCTCCACCTCTCCTGAACCATCAAGCAGTCACAGTTTGATGCATTTTGGAGATAGTACAATACTGGATTATGAGCAGCTTTAAAAGTTGCCAGTGGTTTTTCACATTTAGCAATCATTACTTTATATGCAGAGTGTTGATATTTTTTGGACAACCCTTTTTACAGAATATTTTGGATGATAAACATTAGTCTGGGTACCCACCTATAGATATATGTGTCCAATTATTTTAGTGTTAAGGATTATATGGGAAATTATGACAGAAATAACCCAGAGATATTTACTTCCAAACAGTGGAAATTGTGTCAAATTTTCCATTCCACCACACAGATTGGACATATATATCTATAGGTGTATACGCAGCCTTACGCACATGTTGACACTCCTGTGGCATTATTATGTTTATTATTAATAATTTTTAAAGGAAAATGCTGACAAAAAACATGGACACACTCTATAATTTGACTCATACAAGAAACAAAATAAAAAAAAAAAAAAACAGATAACTTAACCTCGCTAAAGGAAACAAACATACTTTGTTAAGGAATGCATTGTACTTGTGTCAATTTGTGGGCTAAGTAAAATTTTAAGGACCCCAGTGCAGGATTATTTCCACTACTTTCTATGGTTTTGTTTAAATGTTAACATTGTTCTAAAATTACTTAGGGAATGCCATGGTAAAATTTGCAAAAACCATGTAATTTTGCACATTGTGACAAACTTTGTTTGTATTTTGACATTTACAAAATTTTAAACTATGCACTGTGTTGAAATTGTTTAATGGCATAATTTGGGGAAAAAAAAAATGTAGAGCCATAAACTCCCACACCATTATTGGGTTTGTTTTTTTAGGCTTACACAACATGTGTGGAATAGGCAATTGTGGATTTATAGTGTAATGTTAAGAAACATTTCCCTCATTTAATACTATGCAGACCATGGACATTATTTGCAACTGACTTTCAATAGTATTTTGGGTGTTAAACTAAATGTCCAGGGCCACAGTTGTGCTAAATTTTGTTTCCTGAATACAATATGTTTGACACCCTCATCATGTGTGGAGGAGCCAATTGTTGTTTTTTGGTGACATGTTTAAAAACATTTCCGTCACTTAATACTATGTAGAGTTTTTACATTGTTTCCATGTACCTTTCTATAGTATTTATGGTATTAACGGTAACGTGGGGGCCACAGTCCTGTACCCTTATTGTGACTGAATAGGATTTTTTACACTCACAAAAGATGTGTGAAATAGGCAATTTATTTTTTTTGGTGTTAAGAAAAATTTACAACATTTCATAATTTTATTACAGTTAATGTCAAGGGCCACAGTTGTGCCCCATTAATCTGGCTGAATACAATATTTTTGAGACCCACAACATGTGTGGAGGAGCCAAATGTTTTTTTATTATGTTGCTAAAACATTTTCCTTGTTTAGGGGCCTATGTATGAAAGCTGTGAGAGTGATAAAATTGTGCCAGATAAAGTGCAAGCCAATCAGCTCCTATCTTTTTAAAAACACACTGTTCAAAATTAAAATTGGAAGCTGATTAGTTAGTACTTTATCTTTCATAATTTTAGCACTCTAACAGCTTTGATACATAGGCCCCATCATCACTCCACTTCTTCAATACTATGTAGAGTATTGTTGATTAATAGAAATATAATGTATTATTCCTTATGTTAATAAAAAAACATATTGTTTGACCAAAAAAAATTTTGTTTTTAGTTTCATACCTTTAAATACTCCAGTTCAAGCACTTCAATTATGGCATCACAAGTTTCTGGAATGAGACGACCAAGGGCTTGGGCAGAAATACCAGTGCAAAATTTCAGGTCCTCCAACGATCTTCCAGTGGCAAGGAAACGCAATGTGGCAACTAGTCTTTGCTCAGCAGGAATGGCCCTCCGGAATTTTGTGTCCTGCCTTTTAATATAGGGAGTGACCTTCAGCAATAGCTCCTGAAAGGTGCTATCATTCATCCTGAGGAGGTTCCTGTACTCCTCAGGATTATTCACCCTTATTTCATGCAGCAATGGCATGTGGGACAGATTCTCTCTCCTCTGCAGCCAATCCTTTGTCCAGCAGGAGCATTTGCGTAATTTCCTCTTTCGAAGATTAATGGTACACATTGCAGATACCATGGTAAGTGCAAATGCAGCATTGTGCATATCTTCAATCATATGCATGATTGAAATAATTTAGTTAAATGTTTGAAAAATGCAGTGTGCAGCTAACAGATACAATCCAAGCATAACAACACGGTAGACAATACTGCCACATCAGGCTTCACATCAACTCCCTTTTATAGCTGGAGCTTAGGACAGCCCTTTATGTAAATTCGAGACATGACAATTGTAAATTGAGATTACAATTAGGTGATGTATGGGCACTTCCACGATTTTAAGATGCAATCTGAAGATCTAGAAAATCTGAAAATCACTGGAAAATAGCTGTAGTGTATGGGCGCAGATTGCTGGATTGGCCAATCGTGCAATCGAGGAAAAAATTGCAAAATTGCCCAATCTTTGGATTCAGATTGCTGATGTATGGGGGCCTTAAGCTAGTGTCTAAAGGCCCCCATACATCAGAGATTGATTGCAGCAATCGTGCAATTTGCAATCGATTGTGTATAAAAATCTTTCCCTTTTTCAATCGATTGTGGCAATTCTGCAATCTGCAATCGATCAAAAAGGGAAAGATTTTTATACACAATCGATTGCAAATTGCACAATTGCTGCAATCAACCTCTGATGTATGGGGGCCTTTAATCAGGCATACTATTTCTTTACATTCAGTCTTAGGGCAGCTTGCTGAGGGTAGCAGCTTGATGTGGTTAAAATCAAGTGTACTTTCTGAACCGTTAAATAACAGTTGAAAATCATTGAACAACATTGAAGACCAGGAAATTACAAACCCATTACTTAGAAAATTGTATTTTTTCCAAATACAAAAAAAACAATGTATCAAAAACTTCTTTTTATAATCTCACTTCATGGAATCATCTCTAAGGCTACTACATCCTTTACTCTTCCTGCAGCTCACCCTTCTGTACATATTGCTACCTCATTAATCTTCTCACCACTTATGAACACACATGAGCTTTTAACTTATCTATACACACTGACAATAACATCCACAACCTGTCGCCATAAAAATCTTTCGGACAAATCCAACAATTATATTTATATCTCTCTCCTGCTGCTTCTATTAGCTGGTGACATATCACCAAATCCAGGCCCAACCCACATTCCACACCCACAATGAACTATAAATCCAGCTAACCTCATAAACATTGCATGCCTCCCTTCACCATCCAAGTCACTAAAATATGCCCTATGGAATGCACGCTCTGTCTGCAATAAGCTAACATCCATCCACGACCTCTTTATTTCAACCAACCTCAACCATCTGGCAATAACAGAAACTTGGCTTACACATTCAGACACTGTCTCCCCTGCTGCACTTTCACATGGTAACCTACACTTCTCACACACCTCCAGGCCTGGTAATTGTAAAGGAGGTGGGGTAGGAATATTACTCTCCCAATCTTTCACACACACAATTCTCCCACAGGTACCTTCACTCATATTTACATCATTTGAAGTACATTCTATCAGGACTTTCACCCCTTTCTCTCTGCGAGTTGCTGTTATCTATCGCCCACCTGGGCCACCTCAACAATCTCTGGAACACTTTTCTGCCTGGCTCCCTGACTTTCTATCCTCAGACATCTCCACCATCGTTATGGGTGATTTCAATATCCCCATTGACAGTCCACAATCTCCTCATGCCTCCAAACTACTCTCTTTAACATCCTCTCTTGGCCTCTCCCAATGGACTGACTCCTCTACTCATCAGGATGGCCACTGCCTTGATCTTGTATTCACCAGACTATGCTCAGTTTCTGATTTCACTAATGCTCCTTTCCCTCTCTCAGATCACAACCTTATCACCTGCACACTCTCCTCCATTACATCAACATCATTGAGTATGGATTTTTTATTTCAGGTACACCCCTATGGATTACTTCGGATACTAGGTGAGTATGTGTGAGTGTGAGTGTGCATGTATGTTTTATTAAAATTTTAAATTCACGGTGTATGTTTGTTTATTTACGTATTTCTTTAGTTGTGGAACTACAAGTGCCAGCGGACCCGTAATGCCCCGAATGCTGGTATTTGTGGTTCTCCAAATACCAGCATGCAGGGGAGGTTTGCTGGTACTTGGGTTTCTACAACTAAAGACAATATGGAAACTTTATTTTTACACTTTACACTAACACTATCAACCCGGCACCCATGGCCATAGGGTGCCGGGGATAGCCCCGGGCTATCAGTCTAGGCCTGGGGTGCCCTGGAGAGGGGGGCCCCTTTATTGGGGGGGTCCCCAACTTCCCAGAGACCCCCGGCCTGGACTGACTAGCGGTCAGGGATAATGCTTTGGCCGGGGAAACCGTTGAAAGGTTTTCCCTGGCTGTGGCATTATCCCCCCGCTAGAAAGAGTTCGGTGCTGGTTCTGGAATTTTCAGGGGACCCCTACTCGTTTTGTCCCCTGATTTTCCAGAACCAGGACCAACTCAACAAAGCCCTGTGCTGGTTCTTAATATACAGGGCTCCCTATGCATTTTGGCACCTGTATTTTTAGAACCAGAACAGGCTTTATAAAGCCCGGGGCTGGTTATGCTTTTGGGGAGGGGGTGCACGTAATTTTTTTTAAATTTAAAAACATTTTACATAAGTACACACAGAAACATATACATATCTCATAGATATGTGCATGTTTCTGTGTTAATCTGACCTGCTCAGGATATACTCGCTAGCCTGAAGCAGGTCTAATATTTGGGGACTTTTGGTAATCTTTTTTTTGCGAGTCTGAAACAGACACTCTATTACATTGGGAGAGTTGATTGTTTCCAATGTGAAAACATCTGGATGCGAGTTTGAGAATGGGGAGTTTTAGTAACTCTGAAAAATGCGAGTTTTAGTGAACAGACAACCTATTACATTGGAGAGTTGTGAAAAATTGCAAGTTTAGCACCAAACTCGCAATTTACCAAAACAGACACCCTATTACATTTGACCCTTTGTTTTGTTTTGTGATCAACAGAGGTTATCTTTCCAGTGTGAGTGCTTTCTTGAAAGCAGTTTCTACCAGTGTGGGATCATAATGTTTAACTATGAACTGGTCCATCATTTTTCTCCCTTGTTCTATGTAATCAGACTCTTGGGTGCAATTGCGTCTAATACGAGTGAATTGACCTAGAGGGATATTGATGATCCAGTTTAGATGATGTCCGCTAGATGATAAAATGTAACTGTTTACATCAACAGTCTTCTGAAAACTTTTTGTATGTAGTGTATTGTCTTTGATAAAAATAGTGATGTCCAAAAAATGTACTTGAGTGCGGTTGTATTCTGTAGTGAAGGATAGATTGAGGTTATTTGAATTACTCTGCTACTAGCTTCTCATAGGAATTAGGGGTATATATACCTATTTATCATTACGCAAAAGCAGGTGAAGCGCAGGTACTCGTAAATCATATTTAGTCTAAATCTAGATGCCTATCATTAACCAGATGCCGGAAGACTGCCGGAAGACGCCCGGAATCCCAACTGAAGTGATGCCAGGCGCGGACAGTCGTGAGAGGGAGGGTTAGGTTTAGGGCTCCTGGGTGGACTTAGGGTTAGGCACCCCCCCGGGAGGGTTAGGGTTAGGCACCCCCGGGGGGAGGGGAAGGGGGGTTAGGGTTAGGCACCGGTGGGGAAAGGTTAGGGTTAGGCATCCCCCGGAGTCTTAGGTGTAGGTGGTGGCGAAGGGGGGTTAGGTTTAGGCACTTAGAGGGGGGATTAGGGTTAGGCACTTGGGGGGTAGGTTAGTGTTAGGGTTAGGAGGGGAATTAGGTTAGTGATACTTACCTTATGGACGATCAGGATTTTCACTCATGCATCCGGCGGTAATACCTACTACACCCCACTGAATTGCACCTGCAACAATACATGAAGACTATGGGCCAAATGTAATAGGTAGTCTGTTTTGGTAAATTGCGAGTTTGGTGCTAAACTCGCAATTTTTCACAACTCTCCAATGTAATAGGGTGTCTGTTCACTAAAACTCGCATTTTTCAGAGTTACTAATACTCTCCATTCTCAAACTCGCATCCAGATGTTTTCACATTGAAAACAATCAACTCGCCCAATGTAATAGGGTGTCTGTTTCAGACTCGCAAAAAAAAGATTACCAAAAGTCCCCAAATAATAGACCTGCTTCAGGCTAGCGAGTACATCCTGAGCAGGTCAGATTAACACAGAAACATGCACATATCCATGAGATATGTACATGTTTCTGTGTGTACTTATGTTAAATGTTATAAAATAAAAAAAAATTACGTGCACCCCCTCCCCAAAAGCATAACCAGCCCCGGGCTTTATAAAGCCTGTTCTGGTTCTAAAAATACAGGGGCCAAAATGCATAGGGAGCCCCTGTATATTAAGAACCAGCACAGGGCTTTGTTGAGCTGGTCCTGGTTCTGGAAAATCAGGGGACAAAACGAGTAGGGGTCCCCTGAAAATTCCTGAACCAGCACCGAACTCTTTCTAGCAGGGGGATAATGCCACAGCCAGGGAAAACCTTTCAACGGTTTCCTCGGCCAAAGCATTATCCCTGACTGCTAGTCAGTCCAGGCCGGGGATCCCTGGGGAGTTGGGTACCCCCCCAATAAAGGGGTACCCCTCTCCAGGGCACCCCAGGCCTAGACTGATAGCCCGGGGCTATCCCCGGCACCCTAGGGCGGTGGGTGCCTGGTTGATAGTGTAAAGTGAAAGTGTAAAATTAAATTTACCATATTGTCTTTATTTGTAGAACCACAAGTACCAGTAAGCCTCCCCTGCATGCTGGTATTTGGAGAACCACAAATACCAGCATGCGGGGCATTACGGGCCCGCTGGCACTTGTAGTTCCACAACTAAAGAAATACGTAAATAAACAAACTTACACTGTGAAAGTATAATTTTAATAAAACATACATGCACACTCACACTCACACATACTCACCTAGTATCTGAAGTAATCCATAGGGGTGTACCTGAAAAAAAAATCCATACTCACCTCTCCTATGCGTAGATCACGTCCTCTTTTCCAAGTAGGTAATCCAGGGGTTAAAATAAAAAAACGAAAAAAAAACGATCCATGCGGACTGAGCAAAGGTATGTGTGTACACATACCTTTGCTCCGCGTAAATGACCGGGGCACACGTGTGCCCCGTCAGTGCAGGGGCCGCCAGCCAATCAGGGAGCATCTCCGTCGGAGCAGCTCCCTGATTAGCTGAATGCGGCCAGCCTCTGTCTCCCATAGCCATCTATGGTGAGAAATCCCCATAGCCCGTCTATGGTGAGAGCCGCTACATAGTAACCGCAAGATTAATTGATGTTAATCTTGTGGTTACATCAATGATACAAACCCCTGGATTGCCTATTTGGAGAAGAGGACGTGATCTACGCATAGGAGAGGTGAGTATGGATTTTTTTTTCAGGTACACCCCTATGGATTACTTCGGATACTAGGTGAGTATGTGTGAGTGTGAGTGTGCATGTATGTTTTATTAAAATTATACTTTCACGGTGTAAGTTTGTTTATTTACGTATTTCTTTAGTTGTGGAACTACAAGTGCCAGCAGGCCCGTAATGCCCCGCATGCTGGTATTTGTGGTTCTCCAAATAGCAGCATGCAGTGGAGGCTTGCTGGTACTTGTGGTTCTACAAAAAAAGACAATATGGTAAATTTAATTTTACACTTTCATTTTACACTATCAACCCGGCACCCACCGCCCTAGGGTGCCGGGGATAGCCCCGGGCTATCAGTCTAGGCCTGGGGTGCCCTGGAGAGGGGTACCCCTTTATTGGGGGGGTACCCAACTCCCCAGGGATCCCCGGCCTGGACTGACTAGCAGTCAGGGATAATGCTTTGGCCGGGGAAACCGGTGAAAGGTTTTCCCTGGCTGTGGCATTATCCCCCTGCTAGAAAGAGTTCGGTGCTGGTTCAGGAATTTTCAGGGGACCCCTACTTGTTTTGTCCCCTGATTTTCCAGAACCAGGACCAGCTCAACAAAGCCCTGTGCTGGTTCTTAATATACAGGGGCTCCCTACGCATTTTGGCCCCTGTATTTTTAGAACCAGAACAGGCTTTATAAAGCCCGGGCTGGTTATGCTTTTGGGGAGGGGGTGCACGTTTGTTTTTTTTTAACACACACAGAAGCCATCACGGATCTCACTGATCTGTGATGGCTTCTCTAAAACTCGCACCTTTTAATGCTACTCGCATTAATAGGTGTCAGTTTACATAGTCCTAAACTCGCCTGCACTCGCAAATGCAGTAGCCTCGAGCTGAAAAGTTCGCAGGCTATTGAATTTGCGAGTTTCAGTAAAAACTCGCACTTTCTAAAAGTGCGAGAAAGTGCGAGTTTGTACTGTTACTAAAACTGACTACCTATTACATTTGGCCCTATATGGTAATAGAAAATCAGAGATATTAGTTGCATGCATTTGCAAATCAATGGGAAGCTGCTAGGCCACGTCACGGCTTCTCTGGTATTTGCAGTCCCTGACACTAAGGGGTTCATGTCCAGGGCACAGGGTACCCCCCAAAATGTCCAGATACTGCAGAATGCAGGTCCTGGGGGTTGTGGGTAAGAGTCACTGCTTCTCACCTCAATATAATAATACCACATATAGGGCTCTATTTACTACAATCCGCATATTGAATGTAGATTGTAGTGTGATATTAATGACTGAATTTGCATTGCGAATTCAGGCAATATCACAGGGATTTACTGCAAATCCTTTGCAGGGACAGAGCTTGCGATAAAGCTCTGTCCCTGCGAATCCCCTTCGGAGCCTTATTACGGTATTGTCGGAAAAAATACCATGACAAAGTGCCCGCGCATGCGCCGACCGGTCGCCGCCGCTGCAACCCCCCCCCAGTGCTAAGCCCCAGCACTAAGCCCTGCCCCCCACGATCACTGACCCCCCCGCACCCTTTTTCACTTTATTTTAGTCAAAATAATGTTAATAAATAGAGCCCATAGTGTGTGCTGGGAGCTGTGGGCCTGATTCAGACCCGCTCGCGAGCGCAGGACGCTCGCAAGCGGGTCGATGGTGCCCTACTGCGCATGCGCACGATGGAGGGAGCTCCGTCGTGCGCATGCGCGAGACCCGGCTAGCGACGGGGTAGCCGTTGCTCCGGGTCTCGCACCAAAGGGGGCGTGCTGTCGATGTTGATTGACAGCACGTCCCCTTTGGTGGGCGTGCTGGGGGCGTTGCTGCCAGACGGAGGCATTCCCATGGGAACGCCTACCGTCTGAAGCCGGCCCCACTGACATCAGTAATGATGTCAGTGGGAGAGATTTTGGCTCTGATAGAGCCAAAATCACTCCAGGGCTTGCGGCAGCGAGACCCTACCGCAGGGTCTCCGTCGCAAGCCCGATGGTCGCGATGGTCTTGACCATCGCGACCATCATCATGGACGCTCGCTATAGCTGTGGGTGGTCACCCACAGCTATGCGAGTGTCCAAGAAGGCGCTCCATTTTCATGTAGGAGGGCCCTGATTCAGAGCGAGCGCTCTGGTCAGAGCATCCGGCTCTGAATCAAGCCCTGTGTTCCCTCCCTTCATATATCACTATATGTCATACCCCGAAAGGGGCAAGGTGATAATAAGGGTGGTGTAGCAGATATTTCCTTACCAGTTCCTCAGTTCTGCTTAATTCTCTACCTTCCAGATGGTGATACAGGCAAATGTAAGTACTCACAAAAAGTATTTATTTTCAGGAAAATAACTGGTAAAGGCAATTCTTCACAATAACATTTCATTAACACATTTACAATACATTAGGATGGACACTCTTTTAAACGAATTAAAGTACACTCTGGTCCGTTTCTTTATTATGCAGGATCTCAGGATACGCTAACCAACTGTGGAATCAATAGGTGATTGACATATGAACATATAACATTTCCCTTTTAGACCGTAGTTTAACTCAAAACAAATGCCTCACTAATACCAGATGCACCTGAATATGAAGTACCCTAGTCTGTAGTCTATCTCTGCATGCTAGAGATAATTGGCTATTAAAATTGATACAACGTTGCCCGGGTTGACGAGTAGATTAACAGAGGGAAAGTATATAGATCCTTTATAAAGATCCGGCAATTGTCATTTGTGGGATATGTCTGTTATCTGTCCTGCATTCGAAAGTTGAGGTAACTCCTCTAAAGGTTAATGATTTTTATCCAATTAAGTCCGTTTATGAATTAATTATCTGAGTCTCTTCTGACTATGCTCTCTGGATTAAGTCTGAGAGATTTGATAACTCCACTCGCTGTCCTTACTGAGTTCTATTCTGAGGTAAAAGTGGTGTCAGTTCGGGGAGCACTGCCTTCCGCTGAACTTAGTTTTATTCTGAGGTAAAAGGGGCTGTCAGTATGCTTAATTATTCTTGCTTGTGTGAGGGCAACACAGTCTTGGTAAGGTCTATGCTGAGCACTGACACTAACAGCTGACAAGTTGAGGAAAGAAGGGTTACTGTCACTGCCTCTGCTTTATAGATTTGTGCTATCACTGCCGGACTTAGGGCTGGTTGGGGTTTGCTACACTGGAGCAGGCACAGTCTTTTATGTAAATAAGTGTTAAGTGGTGTCCTCATAGTAAGGCAGTGTCACTATAATGTGAGGTGATTTCTGCTGTTTTGCTACAGACCTCTCTGGCAGCTGTACATCCGATGGGAGGTCCCCTTTTTCAGACACCACCTCTGACACCCTCCTCCAGTCACTGGGTCAGCCTCCGGCACTTGCCGACGCCCACAGCCCGCCTCAGCCTCTCCGCAGCTCCGCCTCTGCTCCTGGCTCTGGCTGTCACCTCACCAGCCCCGAGGGAAGGTCTCTGGGCGGCTCCCTCTGACTCTGTTTCCTCCGGCAGAGCCCTGACAGCTTCCTGCACACTCCGGACCAGACTCTTAGCTGCTGCTGCCTCACGATGTCTGAGGCTTTCCTGCGGGTAGCGCGGCACCTGTTCCACGGCTAGCCGCTTCAAGTAAGTCCTGCTCCCTCCTTCTAAGAGCTCTCCTCAGGACTCCACTACACGGCAGTCCCTGCGGGCGTTTCCTTATATACTAGCGGTCACGTGCGGGGCTGCTTCCCACCGACCGCACGCGCCGCTCTGTCCACGGGCCATCCATGCAGGAATTGGGCAAAGGGTTCTCCCCTCTGCTAAGACTGGGCTGTCCTGATAATGGACCACGTGCCCAATGACTCCCCATGTCCAGAGCGGGCAGCCGGCTCCATTTGCTCCCCTTGAGGGGTAGATCGCTCCAAGGTTCCCCAGGAAGGGGTTAACATATATAAATAAACTGGCATATAAATAAATGGCATACACATCAATTAGGTTATATACACTTTAGGGGTACCACATTCCTCCCCGCTAGAATGATGCATGTCCCCATGCATCGGTTTCTCTTAATCAGTTTCATCAAACTATATGTACACTCTTCAACTTTGGACACACTATAACAAGTGTAACAAATACAATGGTTAGTTACCAATATCAATAACAACTCTGCAGGTAGCAATTTAGTTTGATACGTTCAAACAGTTACAACAGTTACTGAGTGTTCCATTGCCTGTACCTAATGGGTAGAGTTTCCTTTGCGTCTCTTTGCTGGTTTGGTACACGCCTTTTTCAGAATTGCTGCTACCTCTTGAGAGCTTATCGTGGTGAACTCGTGATCTGGATGGTACCAAGCTGGGAAAAGGCTTCTCACTGTTCCCCCCTTAGCTGGACTAGGAGTATTGGTAGGGATATCAGGTTCGGATTTTAATGTAGCTACATCTGAACAATTGGTTTCAGGAAGTTTTGATTCTTTTGCATTGGCCATGTGGTTCACCCCTTCGGTGTCTGTCTCTTCTTCAATGGCCCTAGAATCTTCCTGATTGAAGCAATTTACTTGAGAAGGGATGTCCTCCGCTCTAGCTTCGCTTTCAGGTTTTGGCTCTGGTTCTGGAGAAGGTTTTGGCCCAATTACGTTCTGCCGACTCTGCAGCACTGTCTCACTTTCCAGTTCTTGAGGTTCCTCTCTATATTCGTGGTGTTGGTAATTTTGCTGGTAATTACGTGGAGAACTTCTGCAACGTGAATAGCGCCAATACCGCTTATGGTCGGCAGCATATCTGCTGCCTTGAACTGGGACACCACCAGGGCCGGTTACATTTGCTGCTTGCAGGCCTTTTGCTCCTTGGACCACATCAAACTGTACATTCTCTCCATCTCCCAAACTGCGGAGGTACTTCCTGGGATTGTTCTTTTTGATGGCAGTGTAGTGGACGAACACGTCTTCCTGGGTATCATCCCGGTTGATGAATCCATACCCGCGTTTCACATGGAACCAGACGACTTTTCCGGAAATTCTTCCTGCAGGTGGAGTGTTCACAAATTTTATTTGGTTCCGTGATATTGGGCCTTGATTCACATCTCCGGGTTGCCTAACTTCCAGCATTGGGCCTATTCCATCTGTCCCTCCTGAGGGCTGGCCCTCGACCTCAGGATTTCCATGTTTAACGACTCTCTTTGATCACAATATCGTTCAATGTGGCCACTCTGGTGGCACCTTCGACAGATGGGTCGTCCTTGGGCATCATAGCTATCCGTGGCTCTTCTCTGATCCAGACCCCACTGCATTCCTGATGAAGAGGCAGGCTTTGTCAGTGATAGTTGGCGCATTTCTTTGCGCATTTCCGTCATTTCTGCTGTTAAGTCAGCTATTTGTCCCTTCAAGGCTTGAATTGGGTCTCTCATAGGTACTTGGACCCTCTGTCTGACTGACTCCTTCTCCTTGATAGTTTCGTCTTCTGATAGATGGGGTGTCTCCCGATACCCCAGCATTGCTGGGAATACGACTTCTTGGCTTGCATTTCGGCCAATCACCTTAATGGCTGCCTCCTTGAAGTCAAGGAATGTGTGCTCTTCTAGTTGCATCCTTAGCATTCTCAGTTGACTTCGAACACCTTCCTTATTGGCCCCTTCAATAAACTGGGAAATAAGAGTTTCGTCCGTATTCCTAATTTCCTGGTTATCTACAGCTTGTATAGCTTTTAGCGCCTCTTGGAGGCTCAGAGCGAAGTCTCTAAGCGTCTCTCCGGTCCGTTGTTGTCGACCATAAAACTTAATTTTTAGTTGCGAGACTGTTCTAGTTTCGAAGGTAGTGGTCAAGCGTTGTAGTATCTGTTCTACTTTTTGTCGTTCTTCCCGCGGCCATGACGAGACTTCTCGAAGAGCAGCTCCCTTGAGTTGGCCAATTAGTATCTCAACCTGTTGCTGCTCACTCAGAGGATACAGGTGGAACAGTGATTTTATCTTCTTCTTAAATTCAGTGAGCGTATTTCCCTCTTCACCCTGACCATCTCCAATGTAGGTTGGTGGCCATGGGGCCCCGAAATAGTACGGCATCGTGATTGGGTTAATGCCAGTCATGGTTGGACAAATATTGGCCGAGTCTCCCGTAGCTTGTTCGTCGTTGGATGACATACGTTGTTCGTCCTGTTCGTGTGACGCCAAATGTCATACCCCGAAAGGGGCAAGGTGATAATAAGGGTGGTGTAGCAGATATTTCCTTACCAGTTCCTCAGTTCTGCTTAATTCTCTACCTTCCAGATGGTGATACAGGCAAATGTAAGTACTCACAAAAAGTATTTATTTTCAGGAAAATAACTGGTAAAGGCAATTCTTCACAATAACATTTCATTAACACATTTACAATACATTAGGATGGACACTCTTTTAAACGAATTAAAGTACACTCTGGTCCGTTTCTTTATTATGCAGGATCTCAGGATACGCTAACCAACTGTGGAATCAATAGGTGATTGACATATGAACATATAACATTTCCCTTTTAGACCGTAGTTTAACTCAAAACAAATGCCTCACTAATACCAGGTGCACCTGAATATGAAGTACCCTAGTCTGTAGTCTATCTCTGCATGCTAGAGATAATTGGCTATTAAATTGATACAACGTTGCCCGGGTTGACGAGTAGATTAACAGAGGGAAAGTATATAGATCCTTTATAAAGATCCGGCAATTGTCATTTGTGGGATATGTCTGTTATCTGTCCTGCATTCGAAAGTTGAGGTAACTCCTCTAAAGGTTAATGATTTTTATCCAATTAAGTCCGTTTATGAATTAATTGTCTGAGTCTCTTCTGACTATGCTCTCTGGATTAAGTCTGAGAGATTTGATAACTCCACTCGCTGTCCTTACTGAGTTCTATTCTGAGGTAAAAGTGGTGTCAGTTCAGGGAGCACTGCCTTCCGCTGAACTTAGTTTTATTCTGAGGTAAAAGGGGCTGTCAGTATGCTTAATTATTCTTGCTTGTGTGAGGGCAACACAGTCTTGGTAAGGTCTATGCTGAGCACTGACACTAACAGCTGACAAGTTGAGGAAAGAAGGGTTACTGTCACTGCCTCTGCTTTATAGATTTGTGCTATCACTGCCGGACTTAGGGCTGGTTGGGGTTTGCTACACTGGAGCAGGCACAGTCTTTTATGTAAATAAGTGTTAAGTGGTGTCCTGATAGTAAGGCAGTGTCACTATAATGTGAGGTGATTTCTGCTGTTTTGCTACAGACCTCTCTGGCAGCTGTACATCCGATGGGAGGTCTCCTTTTTCAGACACCACCTCTGACACCCTCCTCCAGTCACTGGGTCAGCCTCCGGCACTTGCCGACGCCCACAGCCCGCCTCAGCCTCTCCGCAGCTCCGCCTCTGCTCCTGGCTCTGGCTGTCACCTCACCAGCCCCGAGGGAAAATCTCTGGGCGGCTCCCTCTGACTCTGCTTCCTCTGGCAGAGCCCTGACAGCTTCCTGCACACTCCGGACCAGACTCTTAGCTGCTGCTGCCTCACGATGTCTGAGGCTTTCCTGCGGGTAGCGCGGCACCTGGTCCACGGCTAGCCGCTTCAAGTAAGTCCCGCTCCCTCCTTCTAAGAGCTCTCCTCAGGACTCCACTACACGGCAGTCCCTGCGGGCATCTCCTTATATACTAGCGGTCGCGTGCGGGGCTGCTTCCCACCGACCGCACGCGCCGCTCTGTCCACGGGCCATCCATGCAGGAATTGGGCAAAGGGTTCTCCCCTCTGCTATGACTGGGCTGTCCTGATAATGGACCACGTGCCCAATGACTCCCCATGTCCAGAGCGGGCAGCCGGCTCCATTTGCTCCCCTTGAGGGGTAGATCGCTCCAAGGTTCCCCAGGAAGGGGTTAACATATATAAATAAACTGGCATATAAATAAACGGCATACACATCAATTAGGTTATATACACTTTAGGGGTACCACATATATAGTTCCCTACATTGCAAATAATAAAAATAATACCCCATGTCAGTGTGTCCTGGGAGTTGATTATTAATATGCACTCCCTCGACTAAACAATTTCAGGCCAGTGAGCAGTCTCCACAGTGTGTCACTCACCAGTTTCTCATGACTCAGGATCTCACTGCTCCGTCAATTATAGTGTGGCTGCCATAGAGGAGGAAGCAGGTCCTGCTGCATTGTGAACAGGAGGCATCAGAGACAGAAGGTAACCGCACCGTGGCCATACAGGCTGCACTGCCGCAGCACAGCACTGCTGGCCACTGGCCCATCTATCACTTATGTTCACACATACAGCCAGCCGCACTGGGATCGGGTTCCGGAGAAGGCTCTGTAACAGTACAAATGTGTGCTAGTGTGATACCCATAAGTTTGGGGGTCTCTTTAGTTACTTATTAGGGCCCCTTGCCTCACCCAATAGTACACATGTTAGGGATGGAAATATATATATCTTGCAGAGATATACCAACATAATGAGGGGTTTATGCAGTTCCACCTCTCATAGCTCCAGTTTTTTTTTTATTTCAGTGTAAAGGCAGCCCTACAGGACCTTCTAGGCAGGCTGTGCTGAACATTGACTGACCCCTGCTCTCCCTGGTGCCTACAGGGCATGTGCAGCCAAGGGTAGATTTTGTCCTAGGCCAGCAACCCATTGGTAGCCTGTGTAGTAACCCCTAGGGCAGTCTGTCACCAAGGCCCCTGGTCCACTTAGGAGAGCCGGAATGGACCCTGTATGCGGGCCAAAGTGGGAACTGCAGTATAAGAAGCTGCCACCTGGGGGATGGGGGGGTGGAGAATTGGTTGCTGGACGGAGCTGGGGGGGTAAATGCTGGACTTGGCACCTCAGGGAGATGATCTTAACACCAGAGAGAGATGAGCTTAACACCATAGGGACACTAACCTGCCTCACTGCAGATCACGGGGAGATGGACCTCGCCAGAAGACACTGCATGCTGCCGCCGGAGTTCCCCTTCTCTGTCAGAGCTGGGACACTGACACCTTCTCCGCGGTGTCTCATCTGCCTGCCAGCCTGCCGGAGACCAGAAGAGGATCCCTGTCTACTGACCCTGCTGAGACTGATCTGCTGTCGCCAGGAACTGCTGGTAGAGCAGAAGTACCCAGAGGAAGACCCCATCGGCTGCCGGCTGCCCAGAGGAGTGCCTGAGGACCAGAAGACTTCCACTAAGGAGCCTGCTGCCAGGTCTGGAGGGAAGAGCTACTGTGGCAAAGGACTTCACACTATTGCTGATCAGAGGGACGCCCGTAAAGAGGAAGACGCCCGTAAAGAGGAAGACCTCGCCGAGGAGACCGGAGGGACAGGCTTACTGCTGCAGGCAGAAGAAGGGCCAGCCGCTGAAGAGGACCACTGGGAGGAGGATGCTTTGGGGGCCTCCATGCGTGGGGGGAGAAGAGGCCACAACTGCCGAATCTGCTGCTGCTGTGACTGAAGCCGCCTCCGTCGCCGCCAGAGGTACAGTCCCAACATCAATGCTAGACAGCCACCGGTCCGCTACCCCAACCCCGCAGTGGCCGGCCTTCACGTAACATGTCCCTGCCCCCCGGCATCTCCAGCCTCTCGCATGCCAGTCCGTATTTTAGGTGCATCAGGAAAACCGGGAGTAGCGCTAAGGTTTGCGGGGCAGCGGGAACCTGAGTAATAAAGTGGGAGGCTCCCACTAAATACAGGAGGGTAGGAATGTATGGGAAAGGCCCACTAACAGATGTTCCTGTGTACCATGTAATGGCATTGATACATGAAATTAAACAAATTAATGTTGGACTAAAATAATACTTGCCTACTCTCCTGAATGGTGCGGGAGTCTCCGGATTTTTCGGGCAGTCCCCTGCACCCCTGGAAGAGTGGCCGGATCTCCCTCATCCTGCCTACTTTCTAATGCAGTGGGCAGAATGGGGAGATAATACTGGGAATTGCTGAGCCATAGGGAGGGGGCTTAGCTAAAATGACAAGATTGCAGATTTAATACCATAATACTGCCATAATGCTACTTATTTATGGAGCTGTCTACTCATTAACTCATACTCACCCCTGGGTCGCCATAAGAAGAGTTAGGCCCTAGTAACATATGTGTGGCAGTCTGGTCACACCTTATTCTGATCATCGGGCATTTTATGCTGATGCTAACTGACTGCTTCTCACTGAGTTTGAAGAGCACCCCTCTATACCAATGACTCTGGCAGGACCCTTTTAGTGTAATTAAAATAAATTGGTGCCGTTCAGGTCTTTAGGAATGGGCTGGGGTACTTGTACCCCTTTCCTGCATCTCTGCTCTATAGCCTTCCCTAACTGCATTTAAAAATGTAATGTTTTAAATATTCCCTTAAAACTCACTTCTGTAGAGGTTCCCATTCTCTCTGTTCCTGATCCTTTGTATCCATAAGAACCATTTTTATAGAACCAGCCTAACCTCTTCTAACTTCTGAATCTTTTCCAACGAATTTAAATTGTAATATGCATTTATACATACTGTAGGAATAGCAATTGCTATACTGTCAGCTCTGTCAAGAATAACTATGCATTTGACACATGCTGATTCAAAACTAGCTGGTAATGTAGAAGTTGCATGCTACCTTTTTATTTGCAATTGTAGCTTATATGTGGCATTACAGTAATTGATTATTTTTACAGCTCCAATGTAAAATTAATAAATGCAAGTACTTCCGGGTGGGCGGTCCCAGCGCATGGCCGCGTCTTACAGAGCTCTCTGCAGTCACCAGAGATAGCGCTGAGCAAGAGGGCGACTTCCCTGGCTCCCTACCGACTGCTGTTCCCCTGGATCTCGGGTGCCTGTGTATACCCCCTGCTGGTCAGGACTCAAAAATGCCTATATTTACTACTGCATATCCTCTACCTACCTGTTAGAGCTTGTGCAACTCTGCTCATGGAAAATACATCAAATCCCAAAGGGGTGGTAGATGGGGCTCATCTGCTAATAATAGGGGGCTAGAGCCACGACATGTGTTTCTCTTGCCCTCCTTTCCCTCCCTGGCTGGAGATGACATTCTAGAGGGTGTCACTGATCACTGATCCATCCGAATACAGTGCTGCATCTGTGGCCAAAGTACAAACACTCTGATCTCCTTTCCCCACTGCTGGATAAAAAGTTGGCTGGTCTGAAAGAAACTATTGATTCTGTTACAGTACAACTCAAAGAACATGGAGCACATTTTGATGAGGCAGAGCAACGTATTTCTAATCTTGAAGATGACCTCACAGTGGCCAGATCAAAAATTGATACTCAGGAGGCATCTCTTTCTGCCATGCAAGATAAGCTAGAGGACCTGGAAAATCGTAATCGCCACAATACTGTGTGTCTGAAACTGTCAAGCAGAGAGACCTCATGGATCTGGTTTCCACATGGCTGCCTCACGAATTTGGCTGCGCACCTACAGCTGGTTCCATGATCATTGAGCGAGCGCACCATCAAGACGATTGATGCAGACCCAGGCATGTCATCTTTAAATTTCTTAATTACATGGACATGGTCCACATGATGGAAGCTTACCACAAATCTCAAAGTCTATCCTATCATGGGGACAAGCTGCTACTATTCTAGGACTTCTCCTATCAAGTGGCAATGAAAATTAGAGAATTTTCCCCAGTATACAAGCTGCTGTTTAAAACTGGCACACGTTTTGCACTCCTACAGTATATACAGCCAAACTTCGAGTTCATCACAATGGAAAACAATATTTCTTCGACTCAGTGACTGCGGTAAAGACTTTTGCGGACTCTCAGGGTCATCCCCCACTCCCTCAGATGCTGTGGACTTACTTATTGCTTGGCCCTCAAGCATAGTGGTTTATTGCTCTATTATTACTGTGCTTATGCTGAATGTTGAAATGTATATGTTCCTACCAATGTGCTGTTATGTATTAAGTATAATGTCACTTAGCCTTTTTTTCTGATACCTTCAGGGTTTTGCTGATTTTGTTTCTTCTCCTTTTCTTCTTTTTTTCCCACATGGTTTGTTTTAACTCCCCCCTCTCCTTTATTCTATTCACAATTTGATGCATTGTTTTTTATTGGCCTTCTAGGCCTTTTGATTTGGTTCTCAAAAAGTTTAAAAATGGTGGATCTGCATTGTATAAGTACATTTTATTTTTTTCTTCTGTATTGTTTTTGGAATTGAAAGACCACATGCACAATGTTGACACTGTTCCCCTACTCACTGGGACATGGGGGACTGTCCTTTATATAAATCCGCTTTTGCATTTGTTTATAAAGCAGGGTATTGGTTGATAAT
The DNA here is from genome assembly GCA_031769625.1 of Taudactylus pleione. NCBI lineage: Eukaryota > Metazoa > Chordata > Amphibia > Anura > Myobatrachidae > Taudactylus > Taudactylus pleione. Next base: position 1,527,140 of record JAUIMM010000098.1, read on the forward strand.
TTTGATTCCACATCTACACCTTTGTTATTTAAGAAGCATATGAAATTCCTCACATGGAATGTTGAAGTTTTAAATACACTAATTAAACATAGGAAGGTTCTACAACACCTAAAGCGACTTAAAACAGATGTTGCTGTACTCCGGAAACCCATTGGAGGCCAGGAGATCATAATATAATTAGGGACACTTGGATAAATTAATACAGTATGTGTCGGCCTCATTCACATCCAAACGGACGGGGGTGGTACTTCTCCTTACTAAGTCCCTTGGTTATACAGTACCATCATAGATAAATTGTGTGATATTGAAGGTTGTTTCCTTTTTATTAAAGTACAATTGGATGGGATGTTATACACTATAGCTACCATATACAGTATGCACCGACTGGCCCTAATAATGCTTTTTTCACTAATATACTGTATATGTTCGTCTGCGGGATTGGGCTGAAGAAATTATCATATTGGGCGGGGATTTCAATGCTACACTGAATCCAGCACTGGATACTGTAGGTCTGGTGGTGGGGGGCTTTGAGTTATTTTATATCCTCGCTCCATTGTCTGATCCCTGCCGATATCAGCACCCTGTGGAGCAGGATTATACGTTCTACTCTTATCCACACAATACATCCACCAGAATCGATTATTGGCTTCTACCTAATAGTCTTCTCCCCAGGCTTCACCAATCTAAGATGGAAACATTGTTATTTCTGACCACGCCCCAACATGGTTCCCACTATCTCTCCCCACCCCAAAAAACCTCCTCTTTTAATTGGCATTTCCCCTCGTATTTATTGGACTCACCTGACTTTAAACAATATTTGGAAGACACTTTTTAAATTATGTGGATGATAAAATCCAACATACGGATAACATAAATTTATTCTGGGCAGCATCGAAGCCGGTATTGTGTGGATACATTATAGCTTATGTTGCCCAGAAACGCAGGACACTTAATCAGAGATTTCAGGAAATCAGCCTGGTGCTCTCAAAGTCTTATATGCATATGTTAATGTCTCACCAGATCAACACAGATATAAAGCACCTTTATGATGCTTTATGTACAGAAAGAGCCCAGTATACTTTAGAAGCATCAGAAGCATCGTTCTTTTAGGTGGGGCAATAATGTGGGTAAACCTCTGGCGAATATAGTTAAGAGTCAACGCCCCTCTGTCAATATTCTCAAAATTGTCTCAGTTACCCGTGTTCTGACCACTACTCCTGATATAACAAACTCCTTCTTAAATTATTTATATACTGCACCTCCGGATAATCCAACCCTAAGTATGGGATTACTTCGGTCAGCTGGCTCCCGTTTTGACGGAAGAGGAGCATACCTCCCTGACTGACAGTTTCTGAGCAGAGATATTGGCCACTATCGGGAGATTTTGGCCACTATCAGGAGATTAGCTACTGGTAAGACCCCATGTCCCGATGGGCTGAGTGCACAGAATTATAAATTATTATCCTCACACTCTGTTAATCCTGCTCCTCTTGATTTTAATCAAGCCCGTATTGTTAATTTTTCCCAAGCCACGCAAGACCCTACCTTGGTGCAATCATATCGCCCTGTATCCTTCCTGAACCAGGATTTAAAAATTTTGCCCACAATAATGGCGCAACGATTACAGACTCTACTCCCTAAATTACTCCACTCGTCTCAAACTGGTTTTGTAAAAGACCAGATTTTGTGCAATTCTTCCGTATGCTATATGCCAGCCCCACTGCGTTTCTCACTATAAATAAATATAGAGAGATTTTGTTTGCACTGCGGCACTAGACAGGGATGTCCCCTTTCCCCACTTCTCTTCAATCTAGCTTTAGATCCTCTTATTCATCATTTTCATCTGAATACCATGTGGTGTGTGATCAGGGCCGGCTCCAGGGGTCGGAGCACCCTGTGCCGGCCCTCTCCAGTGTGCCCTATCTTCGCGTGGCGCGCAACCTAAAATGGGTGTGTGGCCTAATTACTATAGTCCACGCCCCCTATGTGACATTATTAGGAGTGGTGCCCACCTTGAAATAATGTCAGACTGAGGGGAACCTCACTAGCTGGGCTTCCCCCAGCCCCTGTCCCGTCACTGAATGGATGTCATGCGCATGCGCGCAGCATCCATTCAGAGTCTCTTGTTAATGGTATCAGCATATGCTGATGATTTATTGTTATACTTCACTAATCCTCATGCAGCTTTTACTAGTTTTCTACAGCTGCTTCATGACTTTGAACATATATCAGGATTTGCGTTTAATAAAACTAAGACAGAGGCCTAAAGGCGCCCACACACATAGCGATATTTTACACGATCTGGCCGATTCCGACGAATCGTGACGACAGATCGTGTAAAATATGGGCAAATCGTGAGGAAATCGTGAGTCCTAACTCACGATCACGTTGCGATGCGCGTCCCCGCTGGTCGCACATCGCATCGTCAGATCTGCCGTGCAGTAGGGCAGATCTGACATTCTGGGACAAAATGCACTGGGGAAAAAAAAAAAAAAGTTAAGAAGCGCGATAGATCTATGCTTTTTACTCCTACTAATCGTGTGTAGGAGCTGCCAGGGAGCTGCCGGGGGAGAGTTCAGGGGAAATCGCACACATCGTGGGATCGTGTGCAGATCGGTATGTGTGTGGGCACCTTTAGCGTTGCATGCTGGGACGGAGAAAGCTGGGGTGACTCATTTCCTTTTAGGTGTGCTTGTTGTACACTGACTTATTTAGGACTAAAAATACCTGTTAATCTTTTTGATTTATATGCAGTTAATTTCCCCGATGTCATTGGCCGCACTCTAGCTGACTTTCAGGCTTGGAAACACTTACCACTCTCTTACATAGGAAGATGTCATTTAATAAAGATGATTTATTTTCCAAGGTTATTGTATTTCATTCAAATGCTCCATTTAATGTTGACAGATTCTGATTGGAAAGTCTTGGCTAAAGTTATTAGTAGATTCATCTGGTCAGACAAGAAGGGGTTGCTCTACCTCCTTTTTGTATACACATATTAAACGCTCAATAAAGATAGACAGGATACAGACTGGTATGGTCAAATGGACAAAGGATTTTCCCACCATATTTCTTGAAATCATACTTGCTGCCTTTATGTGCCTCAACAAAACTCTTATTTCTGCTTCCTATGCAGAAATGCATCACAAGCTGCTACACCGAGCTTACATTACCCCAAAACTACGTTGTTTGATGGGAATTTCGACTGACTCTGTTTGTTTTAAATGGCATGCACCTGAAGCAGACCTTAAGACCTCCATTGGTTTATTGCTGATAACCCCTAAAACAACCTTGATAACTTAACACTATAACTTAACTAATAAATAAAGAGACGGACACATATCAGCTTGGCTAAAAGGTCACAGCTTTTATTTAACCAAATTAATTAAAATTCACCTAACCAAATTGGACAGGAGATGCTGCATACTCAGTTCCAGCCTTCTAGAATTAAACGTCCCCCCTAGAGATGTATTTACTCTGTGAAGGTCTTGCCTCCCTCCTGGGCCTAGTCCAAATGATTCAATAAAGCAACTGAGATGCAGCGTTCTCTCACCATGCTGTGCCATCCTTAAAAAATAAGAAAAAGTTAGCAGGTGACCTATAAAAAAAAAGGCTTTGTGTGGGAGGGTGGGCTCCAGAATAGAAAAGAGGCTGAACCCATGCAGATCCACTACTATATACAACAGTGGTTCCCAAACTTCTTTGAACCATGCCGTCCTAGAGTATCAGCATTGTTTTCATGGCACCCCTAAGCCAAAAGTACGTTATTGAGCAATTCAGAAAAATTGTAGTAAAGTAGTAATGTGAAGTAAATTGTGATTCTTGTCATCCTTAGGTTCAGTTATGTGGTGGTGGACAGGTTTATGCTTCTGTTTGTCCACATATTTACAGTACATTGACCATAAGTAATTTGATTTGGTGCTGGACCACAAACCTGAGCACCTCTGCAAATGTCCCGAGGCACCCCAGGGTGCCACGGTGCACAGTTTGGGAACCACTGATATACAGCCACTTTAAACACACCCACAAAAACTCTCATTGGCCAGACACTTGACTCCAGCTAATCTGCTTAGTAACAAGGCTGTCGAACCAGCCAATCCGCAAAAAACACAGGACTCTTATCCATTCTCAAGCCTATACAACTTTCACCTAACATAAGACCTCCATTGGTTTATTGCTGATAACCCCTAAAACAACCTTGATAACTTAACAGTATAACTTAAATAATAAATGTAGAGATGGACACATATCAGCTTGGCTAAAAGGACACAGCTTTTATTTAACCAAATTTATAAAAAATCACCTAACCAAGGTAGCCAGGAGATGCTACATACTCAGTTCCAGCCTTCTAGAATTAGACATACACTTAGGGGCAACTGAAACATCCCCCCTAAAGACGCACTTACTCTGTGAAGTTCTCATCTCCTGGGACTAGTCTGAGCGCTTCCATATAAAAACGCCTGGGTCGCCTCGCACAGAGGAGAAACTCTCCATATACATCGAGGGCCAGCACCCTCACAACGATCTCTTGCATCACAATAAAGCCACTGAGACGCAGCGTTCTCCCGCCAAAGCCAGCCTCAAAAGGAGACTGGCCCGCCACCCAAAGAAATCTAACTAATCCATAAACAAGAGCAAATCCTTAAGAAAAAGACCTAAACCTAAGGTATGAATATGGACTCCATCAGGTCAGAAAAATCTAGCCAAGTCTGCGCCCCAAAAGCTATGCCTAATTACCAAGCCACCATAAGACAAAATGTGCCTATTCAACGCCCTGTTAACTTTCTTCCTTGTCCTGTCCAAGGTCTTATGATCACAAGCATTACTCCATACCAGGCGAGGGACTATTTCTGACCATACAATTTGAACGCTCAGCCACAACAACCGAACTTCATCCAAAAGCTCACGCATCCGAACAATCAGTTCCAAACTTTTTACCTTACCAATGTCGTTCCCACCAACATGCAACACCAACCAGTCAGGCACTCCCCCGAGCACAGACAACCCCACCAACAATTCCTTCACACCTGCAACTGAAGCCCTCGCACACCAATCCAACGAACACACCTACCACCCAGTAACAAACTGGCATGTCTGGCTAAACCATGTTTCTCAGCCCAAAAAATGTAGGAATGGCCGACTAGCCAAACCAGTTCCTCTTCAGATTCTTCCGGTAATGGAAAAAGAACCCTACCATGAGCAACCACACCAAAACTAAAGTCAACACAACAAAATGAAATACATAGTAACTAACTAGCAGGGATGCAAAATGGGGAAACATGAAACCCGGGCGAAAAAGAAATACTAAAAAACCTGCCCGTGAACACAAAGTTGGCCAGATCAAGGTCCCCTGGAGGAAAAATAAAAAATCCCTTCACGTGCCCACTCATTGAATGCTAGTCATTCGATAACTGGCGGTTAAACAACGTTTCCGAGTCGTGCAGGGAGCGCGACTACAACTTGTCACAGCGCACATAAGATTTGTAAGCGGAAGACTTCCACCTACCAATCTGTTGAATGTCCCTAGGGGACGCACACCTGCCACAGCTGCGCTAGTTGCGGCCCCAAATGGGTCCCGAAACAAGCGCTATCGAACCTTAACACATGTAAACATTTCCTGAGGACAGCAGAAAATTGAAACGTAGAAAGGGGGGACAAGTTTGTGTGAACCAACCACTGAGTCCCTCCGGCCAGGCGACAACCCATATATAAAGATGCAAGACGCAATGGACAAACAGAAGGGTCACTCTGCATATGTAAAGTAACCCATCTGCCCCGGTTTACCTGGTACGTCTTGGAGGACCGAAGCCTACACAAGACAGACGATTCTTAGAACACAATATCCTTTAACAACAAAACTGTGGAGATGGAGGCCTTACTCGCTGCCACAATCTCACTGACCCTAAAGGCCCCAACAAACACAACCGCAAAAGCTAAGCGAAACAGGGAAGCTTCCAGATCATTAGAAGCCACCCTGCCCATGCAACCGAGCAGTTTGCCCAGCAGCTGCAAATTAATGGACCTGCAAGAGTCAACCCTGGAAGGAAACCCTTTGCCCAACCTTTGAGGGCTTTGGAAAGGAGGAATGATTTGGAAGGGTCCTGAAACCCCTTCTCTTACTGAAGAAGGAAATTCCCGCCAGGTCCAAGGTCATGGAAGCCTTAGAATGACCATGCTGAAAATGTTCCCAAACAAACGAGGAGAGCATGTCTGTGGGAGACTTACACGCTTCAGAACCATGCGAGCAGAAAACCTGCCAGTCCTGCCAAGCCGCAGATTAACAGATTAAACCTTCAGAGTTGCCAGAGTAAGTGACCACTGCGCCAGGCCCTCTATGCCGGCCTGATAATCTGCCATACAAAAGGAGGGCAAGGTAACCCAACTGCAAAAGCCGCAGGCAGGGGCGTATCTACCCATTGGCCAGGATGGCACTCACCAGGGGCGCCATCGAAAGGTGGGGCGCCGTCCAGCAGTGCCACCAGCAGCCAATGGGTGGACTATCCCAGGGGCTTGAACTAGCCCCACTAGTCCCCCGGGCCCCAAGTGTAGGGCAGACCACAGTGAGAGCGGTCTGCCTTACACAGTTGTCTGTTTGTTATAGCAGCCTGCCAATGAGAGTCAGACAGACTCTCATTGGCTGCTGCATCATACATGGAGGGAGACGGCTGGAGCTCACCCATGAGCTCCGTCTTCCAGATCCCTCCGCAGCGGGTGATGGGAGAGACGTTTCTCCCATCCCATAGTGCAGAGCGAGAGCGGGCCTGGAGGAGTGGACAGCGGCGGTCATCGGCAGAAGCAGGGATCAGGTTATCAGGTTAGTTGCTTTTTTTTTTTTTTTCTATGTGTTTTTTTTTTCTGGCACAGCACAGGGGGGAGAGTGTGGCTATTAGGGGGCACTGTATAGGGAGTGGCCGCTACTGGGGGCATGTTATGGGGGGAATGAATGCTACTGGGGGCACTGTATTGTGGGGGGCCGCTACTGGGGGCATGTTATGGGGGGTGGCCACTACTGGGGGCACTGTATTGTGGGGTCACATTATGGGGGTGTGGCTGCTACTGGGGGCACTGTATTGTGGGGGCACATTATGCGGGGGTGGCTGCTACTGGGGGCACTGTATAGGGGGGACTACTACTGGGGGCACCGTATAGGGGGACTACTACTGGGGGCAATGCATAAGGGGGACTACTACTTGGGGCACTGTATAGAGAAACTACTACTGGAGGCACTGTATAGGAGGACTACTACTGGAGGCACTGTATAGGGGGACTACTACTGGAGGCAATGCATAAGGGGGACTACTACTGGGGTCACTGCATAGGGGGATTACTACTGGGGGGACTACTACTGGGGGCACTGCATAGGGGGGAACTACTACTGGGGGCACTGCATAGGGGGGACTACTACAGGGGGCACTGAATAGGGGGGACTACTACTGGGGGCACTACATAGGGGGGACTACTACTGGGGGCACTGTATAGGGGGACTACTACTGGGGGCACTGTATAGGGGGACTTCTACTTGAGGCAATGCATAAGGTGGACTACTACTGGGGGGCACTGCATAGGGGGATTACTACTGGGGGCACTGCATAGAGGGGATTACTACTGGGGGCACAGCATAGGGGGACTACTACTGGGGGCACTGCATAGGGGGCACTACTACTGGGGGCACTGCATAGGGGGGATTACTACTGGGGGCACTGCATAAGGGGGACTACTACTAGGGGGGACTACTACTGGAGGCAATGAATAAGGGGGACTACTACAGGGGGCACTGCATAGGGGGACTACTACTCGGGGCACTTCCTGAAATTATGGGGGAGGGGGGCACCAGTCCATTACCTTGCCAGGGGCACTCGAATCCCTAGATAAACCCCTGGCCACAGGCATCAGCAAATGGAAGCAAACAAATTTGAAAGCAGGACAAAGCATCAACAATAGAGTTATGCACTCCTCGGGACGTGACATGCCCAAAAGTGAATGTTGGACTCTAAACACCGCAATACTAATTATCTGAGAAGACATAAAGGGGGCGGGGAGGAAGTTCTCTGATTGTTATAGCCTGATCCACCCCCAGGTTGTCGCACCAAAATACAACCTGCTGACTATGTAAACGATCCCTCCAAAGCTTAATTGCTATGAAAACAGGAAACAATTCAAGCAAAAGCAAGTTCTTGGTAAGACCATCTGAATGCCAGTCAGACGGCCAAGGTGAAGCACACCATTCACCGTCAAAGAAAGTCCCAAAACCAGACGAACCTGCCGTGTTGGAGACAGGAGCAGAAGACCAAATGCATTCACCATTACACTTCATCAAAAAACTAGACCAAGGACCTGATTCAGACCCACTCGCTAGATGTGTATGCTCGATCAATGCATATGCAAATTCGGCTAAGTGACGGCAAGGCAGGCGATCGCATGGTAAGGCATAAGCACGCCCACTATGTCTTGGTGTGCGATTGCTCTGTGTATGCAGATGCCCACCAGCCTGTCTTAAGATGCCCACTTGCGCGCTCCATCTCCAGGAAGTGTATGTAACCATCGGTACCATCGAGTACCATCTGATGCATTAGCAGTGCTTGAGATTGACCATACCCTACCGCAAGCACTGCGAGCACTTCAGTGTCAAATTCAACCAGGTGACATGTACTATGACGCTGCCTGTTAATTATGCATGCCTCTGAAACCGCCGTTGAGATGCTCAGGCATTCCTGCGTTTGCACCATCACTCCCCCATTTTTAATAGCCAGCCCCTGTCACCACCCACAAACGGCTTTTCCTGTCACTCTGCTGGGCTGTCTATGTGTGGCGAGCTAACACTTCCCGGTCTCTTGCACTGGTTCGTGCACATGCACTGCGATCCGTACGCATGCGCACAATGCAAAAATCGGACAGCTACGAGCGAACGCATCCTAGCGAGCGGGTCTGAATTCGAGCCCCAAGTGCAAAGATCCTCCTTAATCTTGGAAGACAAACGCACATGGTAATGAAGCTGTCTCATCCTGGCTATGACCCTGTTCAACTTTCTACAGAAAACCTGCCCCATGGGGATGATATGGCAAGCAAAATTAAATGAACCTAACATGGACTGAACCGAACGCAGCTTATTGCGATCTGCTTCTAAACAAAATTTAATTTGATCAAGTAACTCGAGCACCTTCTCACGCTGCAAGCGACAGCAACCTGCCAGTGTATCGATCTCAATACCTAAATAAGACAAACCGGGTGAAGGGCCTTTGGTCTTATCATGCACAACAGGAACCCCCAAAATCCGAAACAAAGCAGTAGCGGAAAAAAGGAGGTCCGTACAAACCTCACTCCCTCCAGGGCCTATAAAGAGAAAGTCGTCCAAATAATGTAGGACACAGACTGGCCAGTGCCCGCTGAAATGCACCAATGTAAAAAAGAACTAAACAAAGAGCACAGGAGACCACACAACCCATAGCTAAACATTTATCCACAAAGAAACCACCAACCAAATGAAAACCCATAAATTGCATGCAATTGGGTGTAAACTTAACAACCGAAATGCAGATGCAATATCTCGCTTTGCCAGCACCCAGACCAAAGCCATGTACCAGACCCAAAGCTTCATCAAAGGACTGGTAAACCACCCTGCAAGCTGACTCAGGGATAGCATTGTTAACTGAACTACCATGAGGGTATGATAAATGCTGAATGAGACGGTTCTTCCCAGGGACCTTCTTAGGGACCACCTCCAGAGGCGAGATACAAAGATTCCGCAAGGGAGGACTAGGAAACGGGCCCTTCATCCTACCCAGTGAAACCTCTGCATCAAACTTAGCCCTTAAAACTTTGGGAAACTCCCTGGCAGAACGCAAATTGTTGGGTACCCTAACCTTAAGCAGCCCATCAATAGGTAAACCAAAACCAAACTGGAAACCATGCAAAAGAAAGTCAGCCATCTCTCTGTCTGGGTAACTTGACAACCACTTGGATGAGCTCAGCCAAACAAATGGGTGACCTAGCCTTAACTAGCAACCTTGGAACCGTCCCCTCGATCAACTGCTGCAGTAGCGGATCAGCACCGGCAATTCTTGGCCAGGTGCTCCCCACCACAGATGCGACAGGAGTAACGAAAACAGGAGGTGCCACGCGTACACCTCGATTTATTGAAGGTAAAGCACTTTCCCTTCACCACGCCCAGCGCACCTGATTTAGGCAAAGAAACCGCATCCAAAGGAGGCCGGCACTGCTGGGATACCTCGAGCCAAACTTCCACATCATTAATCCCAAAAGGCATGAACCTTATTACCATCCTGCTTGAAAGGAAACTGCAAATCATATTCCTTCCAGGCTGCACCCCTAGACCAGGTGAATATATCATGCACCAAGTAAATATACCTGATCACATTCATATGCTCCTCCAGACGGGTCTCCAGGTAACAAGCCGCAAAAATAAGCATCCCCTTGAGCCAAGTGTTGTAACTACAATAAGTTTCCTCACCTAGACCCCCTGGTTTCTTAGCCTGAGCTAAACCTTTCTTCATCTCATTTGTCAGAGTGAAAAAATATTGAACTTCTCCTTGCGTATTCTTTTTTTAATGCTTTTTCGCAAATCCCGAAGGACCGCTGTACCGGTTTTGCAGGGCTGGAAGCATCATTCTTCCTACCCTGGGACCCAGATTTGTTTGCCAAACACCGCGCAATCAACTTTGCAATCCTACTCGGGCACCCAGGCGAACCAGAGGTAGAAGGGGCAGTACATGAATCAGATGATGAGGAAAAAGACAAAACATACTCACCATTACCAGACAGACAAGTTGCCTCATCACCAGTAGCTTTGCGCGGAGGGTCCGCCGAACTGACATCCGGGGTCACCTCAATTCGCACAGTAACAGAAACCGCATCGGCCACTCCGAGAGCCTGAGAAACCGGTCGAGGGCAAACCTGAAACTGGAAGAGAGATGTGAGGCACCGAAATGGAAGCAGGGGGCAAAGATGGGAGTGGGGAGGGGGCGCAGGGGCAGACAGGTCAGAACCCACAGGAACAAGAGAAGGTTGAGAAGAAAGAAAAGCAACAGGAGGAGCAGGAGCCGTGCCAAGCGATGCGGCACCTGAGGAAGAAGGGGGGGGCAGGAAAAACAGAGACAAGGGGAGGGGAGGAAAACAAAAAGGGGGCTGCGGGACGATGCCAGGGAGCAGGGCTGGAATACGAAACAGAAGGCCACGGAGGGTAACCATAAAGAGAAAAGGCAGAGGAAGGAAAGAAATGATAAACAGAGTAAGGGGGGGGCAGCAGAAACAGAAGAAAAAATAGGGGGGGTGGTACTAGAGCTCCAAGATGCCTGAGGCCAGGGGAAAAAGAAGCAGAAAAAACCTGGGGAGGATTTAAGAAAGCATTTTGAGGCAGAGAAGCAGCAGGAGGATGGACGCAGGCGCAATCATCCCAGCAGATGCCAGAGGGGTAGACAGAAAAGGTGCCCCAGCTACATGAGCTGCAGAGTGTATAGTCTGTAAACTAACATTGGGTCCCACTGAGGATGTGGGACCCAAAATGGGCACCATAGGTGAAATGGCCACGGCACCTGCCGCATTAACAGGAGTGGGGGGGCCACGCAGGAGGAGGCAGCGCAGTCCCCACGGAGGAAGCCAGGGAGGACACAGGACTGCCAGCAAAAGCTAAGCCCTGCACAGGTGGAGAGGATGCACCAGATAAGAAATTTGAGGGAGGGGAGAGCCGGCACTCAGATGGCTAGGCGGCGGGGGGAGGGGGCGCGGACCTCCTAGGACGGGGTACACTAAAGCACAGTCAGCAGCACTAAGGCACAGCCAAGTGAAAGTGCAAGGCACAATATAGAAAGGCACAAATGACAGAATAGTGCAAAGCACGATACTTATCACCAGGGCTGGCTCCAGGGGTAGCCAGCAACCTGTGCCATCCGGTTGATGGTGGCCCATCTAGTCGCGACCAAAAATAGGGGCGAGGTCTAATTACCATGTGTCAATCTCTCCTAGAACAATGAACTCAGAATATATGCTGTGAGTAACTAAACCCTTGTTTTAAGACATACTATGAAAGGATGTGTCAATCTTAAGCAAAGATATATAATCATATAATCTGGACATATAGTCATAAAAAGATTATATGATTATATATCATTGCTTAAGATTGACATATATTCTGAGTTCATTGTTCTAGGATAAATTGACACAATTGTTATTTATACTTTCTCCATCATTACTATTTTTTGGTGCTGACTGTGCAGCACAAGGGTAAAGTTATCAGTTTTTTAAAATTTTGTATATACGCAAAATATTTCACCTTGCCAATACAGCACTGCTTGATGGGACATTTACCCACATAAGCAACTATCATAATTTTTTATAAAAAAAAAAAAAAAACCTATGCTTTTTCATATATTTTTCTTCCTTCTTTGCATTTTTTCTTTTCTCTGTTTTCCCTTTTTGAATGTTGCAATTCTGCCTCAGGGGAGCACCACCAACCTTCTATATAGTTAACTGCAATCAGCATATAAAATTATAGTATTAGGCAATAGGGATATCTGCCTCCCGACCTCTGCTTGTTAATTAGGGTACATATATATTCCTTTCCCGTGCAGAATTGTAGACTGTTGTTCTCCTAGTGCGGATTCTGCACCTATCTGCAGATATGGTAGTGCAGCAGGAGGCATCACGCCTCTTGTGCATTACTTATCCAAGCTGCGTTGTCCAACGAAGCATTGGATAAACTGCGTAACATCGGCCAGCTAAGGTGACCCATGGGGTCACGCAGCCGGCCACCGCAGTTTAGAGGAAGAGGCCAGGAAGTCTCCATCAGCCGACGGAGATCCTGGTCTCTTCCCTCACCCTCTCCCCTATGCCAACGGTGGTGACACACCTCCATTATGGGTAATAGAGGCTTTCACTGCCCCCTCCCTGCCCCCAAGTGACAGCAGACTGTCAATCACTGTCAGTCTGCTGCCAGTTTACATGCAGCCTTGCAGACCCATTTTGCACATGCGCAGAATGGATCATTCACTTGCGCAGATTCCCGAACATCTGGAATCTGCGTTCAGCAGTGCATTAGCGTGCACTGCTGAATCAGGCCCTGAGTTATCAACTCTTACTCCACTAGGTATAATCCCCCTTTGATATGTTTGCTTCTGCATGGTGTGCTGGGCCGCCCGTGGTTCTCTCACTCCATTAGGTATAATCCCCTTTTGATATGTTTGCTTCTGCATGGTGTGCTGGGCCGCCCGTGGTTCTCTCACTCCATTAGGTATAATCCCCCTTTGATATGTACGCTTCTGCATGGTGTGCTGGGCCGCGTGTGGTTCTCTCACTCCATTTGAATGTTTGTATTGAAGAGTTTGAATACATCTTTGTTTTTAATTGTTTAAAATATTGTTATACATGTGTATCCTTTATAGTTTGATACATATGTGTGTATGTAATATGCAGTTTTCCTATAAAATATTTTTAAATAAATAAATGCAAGTAAGCAGAGGAATGACATTATTAGTATATAGGAATCACTGATGCCCTTGTCCAATAATAAGGAAATATCTTACACGTGCAGCTTACTCCAGGTCATCAGTTTTTGCTCTAAAAGGAGAAGGCGATATATGAATGACGTTGGCTCTAATTATCTAGAAATCTTGACACTTCCTTCTATATTTACTGATTACATTGCATATGTGGTAACTTCATCACACTCATGACGCAAATGGAAGAATCTTAAAAATCTTATCTGCATTAGTGGTTACTAAACCCTAATGTTGCTAAAGACACCTGATGGGGCATGGATAAATTGTTAAACAAGTCTGTGGCATATAAACAGTCCTCTTTTTCATCCATAATGGGTAAAACTAAGAATGCCCCTGGAAAATCAAATTTTGTGTCCCCCTATAGGTGACCTGGACCACCCCCAAATCCACCATTGCAGTGTGCCTACCAGGTTCGTAACTAGGGTAGTGCGACCAGTGCCATGGCACAGGGCACCGCAGGGCATGGGGCAATGTTTGGGCCTGTCAACTTTCCTGTTATTATAATTCTCACTTGTAGCTTCCTCTTCTTTTATCCCCAGAATCTCCTGGTCTCCCCTATCCAGTGGCATAACTAGGGCAGGGCGAGCGGGGTGCTTGCCCTGGGCGTCGTGGGACCGGCGGCGTGGGGAGGCGCCACCGGCCACGGTCCGGCCCGCCCTAGTTAGCCACCAGTGTAGCGCCGACCGCAATGAGTGCGGTCAGCGCTACACATTTACACAGGACCGGCACTAGGCTTCCAGCGCCGGTCCTGTACTGCACACCTGAGCGCTTGCCCAATAGCGCCAGGAGGCGGGCTCAGGCTGTGCATAACACACGCATCGCCGCCAGCGCTGATAGACTCTCATTGACTGCTGCAGCACCCACTGCAAGAGCCGGACTTCCGTCATAACATCTGTCCCATAATGCTGAGCGCACCAGCCCAGGAGGACTGGTGGGCGGCGGCGGCGGGAGCGGCGTCGCAGACTGGAGGAGCAGCAGCAGCAGCGTGGATTCAAGTAAGTATGTTCTTATATATATATTTTTAAAAACCTGTCAGCACTACTGGGGGCACAACGGGGGTGACTACCACTGGGGGGACCTCTACTGGGGTGGGGGCACAATGGGGGGGGGAGTGGCTACTACTGGGGGCACCATTATTAGGAGGACCTCTACTGGGGGGGGTATTACTGGGGGCACCATTATTGGGAGGACCTCTACTGGGGGGGGCTATTACTGGGGGCACCATTATTAGGAGGACCTCTACTGGGGGGGCTATTACTGGGGGCACCGTTATTAGGAGGACCTCTACTGGGGGGGCTATTACTGGGGGCACCATTATTGGGAGGACCTCTACTGGGGGGGGCTATTACAGGGGGCACTTAATTGGGAGGGGGAACCTCAACTGGGGACCACTACTTGGGGGGGAACTACTACTGGGGGCATTATAAAAGGGGCCTACTACTAGGGGAACTGCACTGGGGGCACCACAACTGGGGGCAATAACAGGAAGTACCACTACAGGGACCACTGGATAGGGGGGGTCACTACTGGGAGCATGCATCAGGGGGACCACTACTGGGGGCACTGCATGGGAGGGGGGGTACTACTGCTGGGGGCACTATATAAGGGACTTACTGCTAGGGGCACTGCGGGGACCACTACAGGGGACACTAGATAGGGGGGATCACTACTGGGTGCCTGCATAAGGGGGACCACTACTGGGAAACCTGCATGGGGGGGACTACTGCTGGGGGCACTATATAAAGGGCACTGCATAGGGGGGAAGACTACTACTGGGGGCACTATATAAAGGGCACTGCATAAGGGGATACCACTACTGGGTGCACTGCATTGTGGGGACTGCTACTGGGGGCACTGCATAAGGGGGAACACTACATAGGGCACTGCATTTGGGGGGACCACTACTGGGGGTACTGAGTAAGGGGAACTAATTGGGGGCTGTATAAGGGGGACCACTACTGGGGGTACTGTATAAGGTGCACTTCTATGGGCCTGCATAAGAGGGACCACAACTGCATACTGGGGGTACTGTATAAGGGGTACTACTGGGCTTAAGGTGCATATGGATAGGAATGTTCAGCGTGAAAATAAAGGGGTGTGTCATGTTGACACGCCCCATTTTTAAGTGACCACGCCCATTTTTTCCCACGCGTGCGCCGATGGCGCGCACATATCGGGGTGTTGCAGGGGGGTGTTCCCTTTTCAAATTTGCCCTGGGCTCCAAATACCCTAGTTACGCCATTGCCCCTATCTCTTCCCTGGCCCTTACCCATGAGGCCATGGCCATTTTTCAGGTCCACTATCTTATGTCCCTATTTAAAAAAAGGGGGGCACCAATGCTCTCTCTGGCACAGGGCACCAAAAAGTCGTTAAGGCTCTGCCTACTACCTGTGCAGTCTTACCTCTTGCTGAGATCATGCCTCCATTCTCCAATTGATAAACATTATGAGACTATGAAATTAATACTGGATATGATGCTGCCCTTGCCAAAATGTATTCTAATTCTGCATACTGTACTCCACTAAGGCCAATCTAGACATTAGCTAAATTCTTATAGAGCAAAGGATAAAATCATTATATGATACGGCAGATCTCAGCCACTGATGGTCAAAGATCATTGGATCTTGGTTTTCCAAGATTTTTCCTTATTAGTAACATAAAAGAGAGGGGCATTTTCTTACATCTGCTGTTACTTTCATGATAAGTAACATCATTTTGTCTTTCTTTACCTAAGTTGTGGGTTTTTGAAAATTGTGAATCTACAGTATATACATTAAGGGCCTGATACAGCTTGGATTATAGTTGCTAATACGCATACAATAAGTCAATTGTTGCATTCTATGCATGCATATGCATCGAAGTGTGCGTGCGCAAACCAGCCACTGCGATCGCAGTTACCATGCAGACCCATCGCAGAGTGATTTACAGGAAGTACCATTTGTGGGCGGTGAAGGGGGGGTGGTCGGCAAAACACAGGAGTGCCAGTGCGTTTGAATACCGTTGCATGGGCGTGCATAAATTATCCACTGCGATGCCCTATGCAGCATGTGGCCTTTAAGTGCGCGCTGAAGTTAGCAATTTCTGAGTAAGGTCTGAGCTTGTGCAAGTGTACATGAGGCTGCGATGATACTCGATGTTACCGATGGTTTCACAGTCTTGCTAAACATTACGGATGTGTGTTAGGTAAAGTGGGCGTCCTTATGTTGTTCTGCGAGGGCATAGCGATCACAATGAATTAGCATACTATCGCAGTTGAACTGCGTGTGTAATCACAGCTGCGATCACAATAGTGATCCAAGCTAAATCAGGCCCTAAGAGGTCTCTATTCTAGCCGAACAACACTTTATGTCTCTCAGCATGACCACCCTGATCCCCACCAGCACCCTCAGTATTTTAAAGATATTTTAAAGATACTGGTGGACTGCTTTCGTACTCCATTAGATGAATTGTACTGTTTGGTTACTGCTTGAAAAATATATTGGTGACTGCCATCTAGACATATAAATAAAGCTGGTGGGGAATGAAACTGGTGAATCAGTTGCTGATTTTTTCATTTTAATTGTACCATCTATGTAACACCGATATTGAGTTTTTATATTCTTCGTTCCGTTCCTTTGGGTACATTTGTTGAAACAATGCTTGTTTACAGTACCTTCAGGCACCGTTATGTTACAGTGGTACTTACCCCTTTTTATTTTTACCAGGAGAATTACAAATGTGGGCATCACATCACACTTTTATTCTGTGTGTACTATCTGCTACTGTATGTTGGTCATTAATATGTTCTTTTATATATGCATAGCTGTTACCTCTATGCCAGCAGTTTAATTGTCTTAAATGTTATTTCCTTTGTTTTCTGCTACTGCAGGATTTCTTTTAAACTTCTCTCATGTTCATTGTGAGGATACCGGGTTTATGCATGCATTATTTTTGCCTACCGCCCTTCACAACTTTGCACAGTACCCCGGTTCCTTTATGAGTCCCTTTAGATCGCACAGGAAATTACACAATAGCAGAGGTACAACATTACCTTTATTTACATACACACTAATTCTGTAAAAAAGGAACTACAAACTATTATACAATATATACAGAAATGCCAGTAGTATTAGCTAAACTTTGGAGACCCAGCACACATGTCCCTACAGCAGAGGGCCCTCTAGTGTTAGAAATGTGGACAGTTACTCCATCTCGCTTACCCACCTTGGCTGGGAAAAACTACGCTTGAGAGATGCTGCTTTGTGACTCCACGCTTCTCAGGGAAATGGCTTCTCAGTCCTTGAATTGCTGTTCCCGGCCGTTTGGTCTGATGATCCTCTGCTCGCCAAGAACAGGGTGTGCCAGCCAGTCACTTAGCTCCAGCTAGCACACCAGCCACACACCACGGGACCGCTCCGGTGGGAGCATACCCTTTGGCTGCATATCTTTCACCAGACCTCCTCCGAATAGCCATGTCCGTGGATTGCAAGCTGGTCGGATCTCCCGATTCCCGTGATCCTGTGACTAGCCCTGCCTGTGTCCTGCTCCTCAGGCTAGGAACTCCACTCAGGTGTCCGATCTCTGATCTCCCTCTCAAGGGCCCGGGGTTGGCATTTTAAAACCTGATTTTTCCCACGATTAGGTGACACCCCTGAGCCCTGTTATTGGATGGTTTAAATGCAAGGGCTGGCTACAAGGCCACTAGTGAGTATGTCATTCCTTGCTCCCCCTGTGGATTTCCGCTGCCGGCCACTCTCGCAAAGGCCACTTTAGTACAAAGGAAACGTAATCATATTGGTGTGCAACCAAAAAAAGTGGACATGGTCTTGCTGGGAAGGGATATGGCCAGACAATAGTACCCCAAATCAAATTGCGCCACACATTAGTAAAACCTTATTCACATTACACCACACAGTCGTAACCCTTATACACATTATGCCACACAGTAGTGCCAAATATTCACATTATGTCACAGTAGTGTCCCTTATAGCACATTATGCCATACAGTAGTACCTACTTTACAGAAGAAAGCAACAAGTTCAAGTGTCAGACTCTTGATTGACTGAAAGCCACAAATACCTTCTACAATAAAGGAGCTAAATGACCTTCCATAAGTAACAGCAGCCTGGCTAGATCACAAAGAAAAACCTGTTGATCTCCAGCTGTTGGGACAAATCCCAGCATGTCCTCCCATACAATGGCTGTCAGTGTTGAGAAACTTGCAGTTCCATAGCAGCTGCATAGCAACAAATTACCTAAACCTGATCTAGCAGCAGGACTAGTATTTTTGATGGACAGTGGACAATAAAAAGAACACTAGTCCTGCTGCTAGATTAGGTTTAAGCAGATGGAGGAGGGGGGGACCCATTACAATTCAAGAATTAAATTAAAGAACAGTAAATTATTGTAAGTTGA
Source organism: Taudactylus pleione (assembly GCA_031769625.1). NCBI lineage: Eukaryota > Metazoa > Chordata > Amphibia > Anura > Myobatrachidae > Taudactylus > Taudactylus pleione. Next base: position 1,546,045 of record JAUIMM010000098.1, read on the forward strand.
ATTCTAATACACCTCCTGCCTAATCCTGATTTAGCAGCACTGCATGACTAGTGTTTTTTTTCGGGGGTCTTTACATTCATAGTTAACTGTAATGTCCGCCACTCCCTGGCAGGTTCCGCCTGCTCTGTCAGTCTTTGCCTGTGTTGCCAAGTACATACAAACAGCCAGTTTGTTGTCAGTGACAACACTCACCCTGCCACAGTGTCAGGGCTCAGCCGGGGATCGGCTCCCGCTTACCGCGCCGCCGGCTTCCCCTGTCATCCTGGGTGGTCGGGCAGCTTGCGCGACGGCGGGGGAGAAGCTGAGTATTCTCCCCACATGCAGTGGCTTCCTGGTGGGCTGGTGTCTGGCATCGCAAGTCCGGACATGGGCGCCGCCATGACAGTCGGCCCATGTGACTGTATCCTTCTCCCTGATAGGTCCGTGAATAGCTGATGCTGTGCACCTGTCTAAGGGTTCCCCTGGGTATAAAACTGTTCCACAGGTTATAGGAAATTGCCTGAACAACGGTTGTCTCCTAGCGTGCTTTAGTGAGTTCCCGGTCCAGGTTCCTATTTTCCTTACAGCAGCAGTGTTACCATCCTTACCTGTGTACCTTAAACGTCTCTGGTGAATACCCGTGCAGCAGCGTTACCATCTTTACCTGTGTGCCTTAAACGTCTCTGGTGAATACCCGTGCAGCAGCGTTACCATCTTACCTGTGTGCCTTAAACGTCTCTTGTGAATACCCGTGCAGCAGCGTTACCACCTTTACCTGTGTGCCTTAAACCTCTCTGGTGAATACCCGTGCAGTAGCGTTATCATCTTTACCTGTGTGCCTTTACGTCTCTGGTGAATACCCGTGCAGCAGTGTTACCATCTCTACCTGTGTGCCTTTACGTCTCAGGTGAATACCCGTGCAGCAGTGTTATCATCTCCACCTGTGTGCCTTTACGTCTCCAGTGAACATCCGTGCTACAGCGTATACCACCTCTACCTGTGTGCCTTCTATCTCTGGTGAATTCTCAAGTAACCATGAGTCGCTCCCCATTTGTAATCCTTATTATTGAACCTCGTGTCAAGGTGTATTACTGTACAGTGTTTAAAGGAATTGCTTTGTGCCTAAGCAGGCATAACCTCTCTGGGCCACGGGTCACTATCTCTGCAGGGCTTGGGTACCTGGTCAAAGGACTGCGACCTGCTCACGGGGTGCAGCTAAGCCCAAATCCCAATTGGGGGGGTCACTGGCGAACACCATCCTGTGGGTTAGACTCCGCACCTTTGCCCAGGTCTCGCCAACACTCAAGACCTGTGGATGAGGAGAACATATATCCAGGCCCCTCGTCTCCTCTTCCTTCCCCAACACGTCCTCTCCTCCAGTCTCAGACGTGACACACAGTCTATAAGCTCTGCTCAGCCTCTGCCTGTCTGTCACAGCTGGCCCTCTGCACTCACACAGACTTGGTCACCATCTGTGCAGTGAAAGTGCTCACAATGGCACACTGCTCGTCACCTCAGTCCTTGATCATATTCAGCACTGTGGGAGAGACGTCTATCCCTGCATTGCAGTCAGTGCACACTACAGGTTCTTTCTCTGCTCTTGGTCTGGGTTCCCGCCTAGGGCAAAGGTACTGTAAGCCATGCTGTCACAATCTAATCCTGTCTGTTAAATGCTCATTTCATAAAGCATAGGAGGTCTTAACATCCCTGTTAAGTGGATATGGATTTTATGTGTCTTGTTACAGGAGACACATCAGGGGGTGTTGCAGTGTCATACCTAACCAAATCCCGAGGTGTTGTAATATTATTTTGCATGAACTTGTCATTTAACACTTTGAATCAGGAAATTGATCTTGAGTACTGCTACATTATTCTAGACATTTGCATCTACGGCTTAAATACAAATTTGGTGACTATTCATTCCTCTAATACAGGCGCACAACCTTTCGTCAGTAGGCTGCTGCAACTTTTGGCCCAATAGGATAATCTCCTGTTAATTCTTGGTGGGATTTTAATACTGTTCTGGATCCCTTTATTGATAAGTCGCTCCAGCCCATAGACCCTTTTCCCCAATGTGGGCACTCTTAAATTGATGAATAACTGGCAGCATCAAAACCCTACAGACAGGTCTTATCCTGGGGATCGGTATGATTTACCGCTGGCCGAATGGTTCAAATCCCGACAGCGGAAGCCCGGCAGAGTTGAAGATCCCGACAGCGGCTAAGGTGAGTACAAAGTAACCTAACCCCCTAACCCTAACCCTCCCTTAGGGGTGCCTAACCCTAACCTCCCCCCTCAAGAGCCTAACCCTAACCCCCTTTAAGTGTCTAAACCTAACCCCACCTTCCCCGCTGCCTAAACCGAAGTCTCCTGTGGGGGTGCCTAACCCTAACCTCCCCCAGGGGTGCCTAACCCTAACCCCCCCCTTCCCCTAGCCTAACCCTAACCTTTCCGGGAGGCTGGCTAACTCTAAGTCCCCCTGGGAGCCCATAAACCTCCCCCCCCCCGGCTATCACCACCCGTAGCACAGCTTATCTTCGATCGCGATGCCGGGTGCTGGGCTCCCGTCGTAGGTAAAATGACAGGTGTCAGGATTTCGATGCCTGCCATTAGACCCTTGCTGGGATTAGACAGTCGGGATGCCGATGGTCGGGATTTAGACCATCGGCATCCTGACTGCATACCTTATCCTGACCTCTCAGCCATCCACTGATCCTTCTCCTGCATTGACAATTTTATTATATCAGACATTTTTTAATAGTCTACATAGGATGTGATTATATGATATCATATATGATAATGATATCCTTGTTTCAGATAATACTCCCAATTCACTCTCAGTTTCCCTCATGCCTTCTTACTTAGGGCTCTATTTATTAACATTATTTTTACTAAATTAAAGTGAAAAAGGGTGTTTTCACACCCTTTTCACATTATTTTAGTATCACCTAAAGTTACTAAAGTGCAATTGGAGTAGAATTCGTATAATTCTACTCCAAGCCCGGAGGGGGGGGGTCGCGGGGGGAGTCACAATTGCGGCGGGTGGGGCTTAACGGCAGGGGCGGGGCTTAGCGGCGGCCAGTCGGGGCATGAATGGGCACTTGTCACGGTATTTCTTGCGAAAATACCGTGATAAGTGTGTGGCAGGGATTCACAGGGACAGAGAAATGCGAATTCAGTCGGTAATATCACACTGCAATCTGCATTAAATAGGTGGATTGTAGTAAATATGTCATCTTTGTGGAAATTTCCTAGTTATTTAATATCCTCTGAGGATGGTAAGTTATTTCTCAATGTCTGCTGGTTGGAATTTGTGGACATTGGTCCTGATTCAGACCCGCTCGCTAAGGCGTGATCGCTCGCTACCGGGCGATTTTTGCTCAGTGCGCATGCGTATAATGCGCAAGGTAACTTCAGAGATGGGGAATCGTGCGCTCGTAGTACACAGACTTGCCGCTACTTTGAGTGACAGTGCCATTTGTGGGTGGTTACAGGGGAAGGTGCTTGTGAAAGGGGGAGTGGTGCTGCGAACGCAGGCGTGTCTGACCGTCAAAATGGAGTTTTAAGGGCGTGCATAATTTAAATGCCGCATCATTGTACACATCAGTTTGCATCCATTACGATGGAACTACTCGCAATGCTTGTGTTAGCCCAGGGTCTACCACAAGCACTGCGTGTGCAGCTGATGGTTTCTTCCTCTGCCGATGTATGCAGTCAATTAATAGAGTAGCAGGTGTTACTCATTGCATTGTATAGCAAAATGGATGTGTAAATTAGCATTTTTTTTTGTTTTGTCTATTTTTGTTTGTTGATTGGATATTAAATAAGAAACCAATCCCAAAAAACTTTTAATTCACGAACAATAGTCCCTATATTTTTAAAGTTCACAAATACATGTTTTTTTTTTCTTTTTGTTGTTTTTAAAGTGAAAGTGCTAAATAGAGAGTAAATACATGCCTTTTTTGCAATACTGTTGCAGGCCAGGGCCGGATTTGTTTTACCATAGTGGTTTGTTTTTTATATTTTATGTTGGAAGAAGGTACAAAAAAACATTCTGTCATTGAAAATAAAAAAATTATTTTTTTTATTTTTTGGGGATTTTTTAGAATTCAAAATCCATAATATTCATAATTCACATTTTTGAAAAATGCATCATTGAAAATATATTTTTTAACATAAAAAATTCAAACAATTTAATTAATTAAAAATACATGAATTTCTGGATGAATTTGGATTACCTTCAGAAAATGAAGATGTGGACACCCTTGCAGATGTGGGTGAGGAAAGTGTGCCTGTGCCGCCACCAGATGTGCCTCCTCCACCTCCTACAAACACATCACCTCAAAATGTGGCAGGCCCATCGCATGGCACGATACAAAATCAAGATATTCCTTGTGGGCCTTCCAGCGGCACTAACCAGATTACATTTGTGGACATACATTTGGAAAGTTCTAGGTGAAATAAATTCAAGATCATCAATCGGATTTCTTCTTCTTTGCAGCCGATATTCCTTGTGGGCCTTCCAGGGGCACTAACCAGATTACATTTGTGGACATACATTTGAAAAGTTCTAGGTGAAATAAATTCAAGATCATCAATCGGATTTCTTCTTCTTTGCAGCCGACTCCGGTAAGCTGAATTTACGGATCCGGGTGGACCGTCGTGGACCCTGCTGGGTGCTCGGTCCAGCCACAGCAGGGCACTGGTCCACCTCACCTTCTATTGGGCCAGTCAGATGTTCTTTGATCTCCCTGACATCTTGGCTTATGGACCTTAGAAAGGAGTTTTGCTCCAACATGCTGGCCTGGACAGCCTCCATGGCTGCTGATTGCCTTAACACTGCCACCCTAAGCCCATCCAGGACTTGGGTAAGGGTGGCAGTGGAGGATGGGGGAGACACAATTGATGGAGTTTGTGCCGTCACCCCATCCATCTGCAGGCTTTCAGCCATGTCACTTCCTAAATAATGATAGAAAAAAAATTATTATTATAAAGTCATACAAAAATATACAGATACAGAGACAGGTGTATGCAAATAATTACCAGACTCAGCATGTGGGTCATCTTGTGGAGGCTCCCGATGGTCTAGTTTTCCTCCAGCACTACCATCCTCTAAAGCCCCCAAAAGTAGATGTTGCATTTTGGTCAAAGCCAAGTTGTCAGGGAGGGGACCCCCTGGCCCATTAAAGTGTTTTCTCTGCTAATTGCTAATTCAGCTTTGTCTTGAGTCGACTGCAAAGGTCATTCCACCTTTTGATAAATTTAGCTTCAATTAGCTTTATGCAAAACACATTTTGTTATGCGTGATATAGATATATTGACCATTTGGCTAATATTTTTAAGTTTAGCTAATTATTGGTTTTGTAACCAAGAGGGTCCAGCTGTGCATGTGCAGTGAATGGAATTAGTTAGCTTGACGTGTTTCTCGGCTCCTGTCGTTTCATCGTGGCCACGAGTGCAGGATCTTACCTGGATGGACCTGCGTTGTGGAAACCCCCCTCACTGGAGCGTGAAGGTACCAAATTGACATTACCAGTGGCACACAACTGATCATTTTAGTGTGTCCCGTCTCCCGGTGTGTGCACCGCACCATTATCCCTGTACCTAATATCAACTTCCAGCATTGGGATTACCTATCCGTTCAATTAATTGTTCTCTATATAAAAAGGAGACTGTACCAGTGGTGCTCATTTAAGAGGAGGGCTGGTGCCCATTTGGGAATTCTATATATTTTTTATAATTTGCATATCTGTATGCTGTGCATAAGGACTGAGATTTGACATAAATCCCTTTATCTCTGGCTGTACACATGGATGCTCAATGAACCAGTTCAGCTGCTGATATTTATCAGCTACGCACAAGTCAGGAGGATTCCTATTATACTTATCCCACTTTCACAGGACATTATTGTCACGAGCTGGTAACATAATTGCACAATATTGGAGAACTGACACATCAGTCCTCACTCACAGCAGTTCTTAGATAAGGGTTTATAGGTTACTTTAGGATCATTGTATCCAGTTTTTGCCATTTTGGATACACTTATTCTCTAGTCCTATTCATGTCCATGTCATTCATGTTAATGTCATTGCTGCATATGTGTATTTTTATATTTTTCTGTTTGTAATTTATTTTTTGCTTTTTGGATATTTTTATGTTTATAAATATTTTTACTTGATTTCCTATTTGTGGGATTCTCTATTCTTGTTATTCTGTGTCAATTTTTCCCTTTAGTGGATTTTACTATGTACTACAAAGTTATTACACTCAGGCCTCTAGCGATAGCGCTCCTTTTCTGTATTGCATTCTTTGCAAATTTCACCCATATTTTTTTCCTTACAGAAAAAGGAATCTTATGTCCAAAAGTGAATCTGGTTAGTGCCACCTGGATGAGGGTATCTGTAACCCGACAAGGTTTAACTTGACCTTGTATCGTTCCATCTGATGGGCCAGCCACATTTGGAGGTGATGTGTTTGTAGGTGCTTGAGGAGGATCATCTGGTGTGGGCTCAGGCACACTTTTTTCTGCGACATCTGGAAGTGAGTCCACAACTTCAATTTCTGAAGCAATTCCAAAACCAAATTCGTCCAGAAACTCATGTATATCAATCGTGTAGTCCTCTACACTGGCCTCCTCAGAATCCATGACTGCAAATTTTAAAAAATCTGGCGTTGCTATTTATAGCAATATGTGTATGCGCCTGCTACTGTGCGCCACTCCCACGCAGTGCACTATGCAATGCACAAGTGACCAACACACCCATTAAAAGCGCCCCTCACAATTCCAAACACTTTCACAAGGAGCTGCGTAGTGTTGGATGAAGTGAAACTGGGACAGTGGTGAGTACTAATCACCGGGGGAGGGGGAGGGTAGATCAGAATACAGTGCACCGGCAGCTGGCTTATAAAAATATCACAAATTTACCAACTGGCCGAGCTCCACGGGGGGTGGGTTGGTGGGTCCCTACAAGCTTCAGGCCCTTGGGCAACTGCCAAACAAGCCCAATGGAAGAGATGGCCCTGTATGATAGGTGTGTTGTTATAGATGTATTAAATCATCAAATGTCCTGTGTTTCTCCTCCATTTTTGAATGGCCAAACAATCAGACTGCACCCTAGTTGATATAAAGTTTGCACACTGTAATATTTGTCATTGCCATCATGATATCCTCCAGTTTAAGTAGACGGGAGCTGCGCCTCCTCACAGACGTTATGGACCGCAGTGGCGTAACTATAAATGCCAAAAAAAATTCAGGCGCCCCCCCCACCCAAAAAACAAACACACCCAAAGACAACGTTTAAGGTGTGTGGTTTCATGTTCATGATACAGTAATGTGCCTTACACATTATGACACACTAAGTAATGCCACTTATAACACATTATGCCACTCCGGAATGCCACTATAACACATTATGCCACACAGCAATGCACCTTACACATTTCACACAGTAATGCCCTTATAACAAATTATGCTATGCCATAATGCCCCTATTTCACATTATGCCACCCCATAATGCCACATAACACATTATGCCACACAGTAATGCCCCTTATACATTATGCCCCTTATAACACATAATGCCACACAGTATTGCCCCTAATAGCACATTGTGCACACAGTAATGCCCATTACACATTATGATGCCACACAATAAAGTCCATTACATCCCACCCTGACAGATCTACTTCATCAACCCTTCTCTCTGCTCCTGCCAGTCTGTCTCCTCAGCTCAAGACAGGTTGCACAGTTTTTATGTTCATGTAGAACCAGATTTTTGGGAACATAGTTTATAACCTATTAAGTTAGTGCACTTTATACAGTGCCCCCTGTAGTTGTGCCCCGTATGCAATGCCCCCTGTACTAGTGCCCCCTGTAATAGTGCCTCTTATGCAATGCCCCCTGTAGTAGTACCCATTATCCAAGGCCCCCTGTAGTTGTGCCCCTTAAAGTAGTGCTCCCTGTAGCTGTGCCCATATGCAGTGCCCCCTGTAGCTGTGCCCCTTAAATGTATTGCCCCTTCAAGTAGTGCCCCTGTAGTTGTGCCCCTTCAAGTAGTGTCCCCTGTAGTTGTGCCCCTTCAAGTGGTGCCCCCTGTAGTTGTGCCCCTTCACGTTGTGCCCCTTCAAGTAGTGCCCCTGTACTTGTGCCCCTTCAAGTAGTGCCCCCTGTAGCTGTGCCCCTTCAAATAGTGCCCCTGTAGCTGTGCCCCTTCAAGTAGTGCCTCTGTAGTTGTGCCCCTTCAAGTAGTGCCCACTGCCCTCTGTAGTTGTGCCCCTTCAATTAGTGCATCGTGTAGTTCAGTGATTTTCAACCTTTTTTAACTCGAGGCACAGTACGCAAGATATTAAATTTGCCAAGGCACACCATTCGTCGATGCGGCGTGCGCAACCTATGGAAAACATACATATTGGCTCCCACATAAAAAAAGCACACATATTGGCCCCCACAGGAATAAAACGCACATACATTGGCCCCCATAGGAATAAAAAGGCACATACATTGGCCCCCATAGGAATAAAACGCACATACATTGGCCCCCATAGGAATAAAACACACATACATTGGCCCCCATAGGAATAAAACACACATACATTGGCCCCATAGGAATAAAACACACATACATTGGCCCCCATAGAAATAAAACACACATACATTGGCCCCAGAGAAATAAAACACATACATTGGCCCCCACAGAAAAAAAATAGCATTGGATGACCCCCACAGAAAAAAAAAAAAATAGATATTGCTGGCTCCCAAAGAAAAAAAAGCCCACATTGCTACACATTAAAAATAAATTGACATTTTGTATGCTGTCCCTACCTGTCCCTCGTCACCAGAGCTGTCAGCAGGGTGCAGCATGCAGGCAGGCAGGCTGGCTGGCTGGGGGTTCTGGTCGCCGAGGGCTTGCTGTCTGTACTGGTGGCCGTGGGGCGGGCTGTCTGGCTGGTGAGGCAGGCAGGTGGGCTGACGGTTTTGGTGGCCGCGGGGCTGGCTTGCTCGCTGGTGAGAGAGGCAGGCTGGCTGGCGGTGCTGGTGGCCGCGGGGCTGGCTGGGGAGGCAAGCTGGCTGACTGGGGGTGCTGGTGGCCTTCATGCAGGGCTTCTCTAGGGGCCGCGGAGCTGACTAGAGACACGGCGTGCGTGACCAGTGTCTGCATAGGTGATGGACCGGGCACGCCTGAGACTCCCAGAGGAGCTCAGCACTGCCCGGATCGCAGTATGGCAGATCTGACCGGCAGCTCTGACCGGTGGATCTGACCACGCGGCACACTAAACAACCGCTCGCGACACACTAGTGTGCCATGGCACAGCGGTTGAAAAACGCTGGTGTAGTTGTTCCCCTTCAATTAGTGTGCCCTGTAGTTGTTCCCCCCCCCTAACCTCTCCCTCCTCGTACTTACCTGACTCCGTGCAGCTGTCATCCGGGCTGTCTCTCCTGACTCCTGCTGCAGTGCTGACTGGATCAATTGATCCAGCAGATGCGGCCGCTCAGGTCCCTCACGTCACGGCTGACGTCATGACATCACCTGCGCACTGCATTCCTGGGAACGCTGGCCTCTGAAGTGATTGGAGGCTTTCTTAGCCTCCGATCAATTCAGAGACCAGCGCTCACAGTGGCAGTGGTGAAGCTACGGTCTCTGGTGCCCCCAAGCCACCGCAGGGCTGTGGGGGCAGTAGTTACGCCACGGATGGACCGGTGCCTGGGACCCGTGGGCCCACATGTGCCTAATCGCATAAAAATGCGGGCGTACACGGAAGTGAGGAGGAGGCTCCTGCGTATTGATACCTAATTTAAACCTCTACCTTCTAAATCCTGCCTATACCTTCTAAAATTGTTGCAATTTAGCGTAATGAGTCGCACAGTAAATAAATGCCTTCAGACTTTGAATGTGGTTCCAAAGCACAAAAGTTATTATTCAGTATAAAAAACAGATGATCACACGCTGTGATCTAAAGACAAGTAGCGCAAATAAATCATACAGACCCAAGGTACAGTTGTTACATACGCACGCTCTCTGGGCCCAGATACTGGCATCCACATTAGAAACCTCCATCAACAGCACAGCAAGAAGACTCAAGACTGGGGTCAGAGAGCGCACATATATACTCTTGCAGGGATAGGCAATACAATAGACAAGTTCGGCATGATTCCATTGGTTCTTCTTAAAGGTGTTTCTGTTACAGGATAGTTCAATGGACAATTTCAAATGGTCACAATCAGTCTCCAACTGCCCTTTGTGTCCTTCTTCTCGCTGCATGCTAATCTAAGCTGCTAACATTACAGGGTATATTTTAATGTTTTAACTCTCTATAGTCCATGGTTTGCAGACGTATGTTCCGATCTTCTCACCGATGATACCGGAAATCTGTGGAGACACAGTGGATCAGTACGACACCAGACACGGTCTGCTTACCATGTACTAAACCTTAGATGTCAAATAACCTTTATTACACAACATTAATAGTTACTGCATAAACCTTGGATATTACACTTTAATGCTAGGGAACCTTTCATGTAAGTGTGCAGTGTGTAAGTATTGGGGAATTGGGAAAAGACGCTAGTTAGCGTTGTGCGACTACGTGTTTGTGGAGTACACTATGGTGCATGTCTTGCAGGGATAATTAGTTTATATGTTTTATCAACTGTGTTTATGTGGTGAGGACTTTTAAATTCTCTCTATTGCGTGGGAATCGCACAACGCTAAATAATAGCATCGCCGTAAGTACTTATAATTGCGAGTTTCACTAAAATGGCGCTGGGCGGCCAGTCGCAAAATGGCATGTCATTGCCATTCGCAAAATGGCGTCGCGCAGATCTAATTTTAAACCAATCCTGTGTCAGCCAATTATCCGGCTTCAACAGGTGCATGAGTACTGTTGTGCAGCTGGAGAGGAGATGGTCGGATCTCCGGAGGCGGACCCTGGCCCTCCTGGATCATTTGCGGGCATAAGTAATGCATTATCTATGCATTGCATGGTGTATTCTTTGTGTTGTGTATGCCTTTCTGTGTGTGTGTGTGTGTGTGTGTGTGTGTGAGTGTCTGTGTGTGTGTGTGTTTATGGTATATTTACTGATTTTGATGGCCTGTTTGTTAGCTTCATTTTAAGGTCTGCAGACATTTTAATATTTTTTACAAAATGGCTGCCAACAAGTTTGAAGTCCTAATTTCAATACTGTGTTTGAAAAATTAGCACAACTGTTGTAGTCATTAGATGTGTGTGTTGGTGTATGTCAGTTTGTGTGTGTGGGATTATTTGTAAATCAACATGGTTTCTGACATATGTGTTTAAATGTAGATGGCTGACAATTTGAGTGTCAGGCTACAGTTTATGCAGTGTCTCTGGACAGTTGCGTAAATTCTTAGGATTACGTCAAAGAAGAGAAAGGGCTTGCCAAGCCCAAACACCACCCACCCCTGAGGAGGCCTCCACCCAACCATCATCCCCACCCACCCCTGGAGATGCCTCCCCACCCTCTCCTCCTCACCCATCCCTGAACCTGACTCCCCCACCCTCTCCTCCTCACCCATCCCTGAACCTGCCTCCCCCACCCGCTCCTCCTCACCCATCCCTGAACCTGCCTCCCCCACCCTCTCCTCCTCACCCATCCCTGAACCTGCCTCCCCCACCCTCTCCTCCTCACCCATCCCTGAACCTGCCTCCCCCACCCTCTCCTCCTCACCCATCCCTGAACCTGCCTCCCCCACCCACTCCTCCTCACCCATCCCTGAACCTGCCTCCCCCACCCTCTCCTCCTCACCCATCCCTGAACCTGCCTCCCCCACCCTCTCCTCACCCATCCCTGAACCTGCCTCCCCCACCCGCTCCTCCTCACCCATCCCTGAACCTGCCTCCCCCACCCTCTCCTCCTCACCCATCCCTGAACTTGCCTCCCCCACCCTCTCCTCCTCACCCATCCCTGAACCTGCCTCCCCCACCTTCTCCTCCTCACCCATCCCTGAACCTGCCTCCCCCACCCACTCCTCCTCACCCATCCCTGAACCTGCCTCCCCCACCCTCTCCTCCTCACTCATCTCTGAACCTGCCTCCCCCACCCCTCCTCACCCATCCCTGAACCTGCCTCCCCTACCCTCTCCTCCTCACCCATCCCTGAACCTGCCTCCCCCACCCTCTCCTCCTCACCCATCCCTGAACCTGCCTCCCCCACCCTCTCCTCCTCACCCATCCCTGAACCTGCCTCCCCCACCCTCTCCTCCTCACCAATCCGTGAACCTGCCTCACCCTCCCTCTCCTCCTCACCCATCCCTGAACCTGCCTCCCCCACCCTCTCCTCCTCACCCATCCCTGAACCTGCCTCCCCCACCCTCTCCTCCTCACCCATCCCTGAACCTGCCTCCCCCATCCTCTCCTCCTCACCCATCCCTGAACCTGCCTCCCCCACTCCTCCTCACCCATCCCTGAACCTGCCTCCCCCACCCTCTCCTCCTCACCCATCCCTGAACCTGCCTCCCCCACCCTCTCCTCCTCACCCATCCCTGAACCTGCCTCCCCCACCCAGTCCTCGGGAAGCTCTAATTGGGCTGCTTCCGCCAAATAAGTGCCAGACCAAGGACATGAATGTACATATGTCACAGATGCTATTATGCAATGTATATCTAATTTAGGAACCAGAAAAGAATGCAATGTGACAGCAGCATTAACCTCAGTAGCAAATGTGAAACACTGTGCAGTGCTATCTGGCGAAGGGATATTCATGGCTATGGTGGGTGGTTTTTATGTCAAACTGTTTGGCTTTAATAACAAATACTTATTAAATAATTTTTCTTTTCCTTTACATTTCAGTTGAACAGGAGGAGCCACTTCGGGAAGTTCTAAGGAGAGAGAGGAGGCCACAAAAGCCACATGTGTCCAACATATTTTGGACGCCATTCGTCGCATACAAAATGCGCTTTAAATTTTCAGTTGACTAAAAAATAAAAAAAATTAATTTTTCCCCCAAAAATGTGTGGTGTTTTAATTAAAAGGTCAAATATTCTATAAGTAACATCTTAATAAAGTAGAACTATCTGATTCAATGTTTGCATATATATGTAATTTTTTATGTGTATATATAATATATTTGGCATTTAAACCAATATATGTATAGATATATATAGGGATATACTGTGTATGTATATATATATATATATATATATATATATAGAGTGAGAGAGAGAGAGAGAGAGAGAGAGATATATAGAGTAGGGGTGAGCGGGTTCGGTTTTACTCGGTTTTACTCGGTTTTACCCGGATCTTTTTATTGGCTGTCGCCGAACATGTGTTTTGGATAGCGAATTAAATCGAGCCAAAGTTGCGGTAAAGTGGCGATAAGAACCGAGTAAAACTGAGTAAAACCGAACCCGCTCACCCCTAATATAGAGATATATTTAAAAATCTTGGCTGGTGTATGTATGTATGAATATATATATATATATATATATATATATAAATAAATGTTTTGCAAATATATATTGTGATAGGATCACTGGTAAAGTGGTCTGTGACAGGGATATTTATCCCAGATTCCTGTCCTATGTGTTTAAAATCCCCAGGAGAAAGTCTGCATTGTAGCAGGCTTGAGTTTCGGCTTTTTGAAAAGCCGGTTTGGGACCTGGGGGTTGTGGGTGAGAGGAGAGGGAGGGCTCCACCAACGGCCACTCCAGGTTTTGGTTCTCGCAGCCTGGTAACAGGCTTGTTAGTTTTCCACCTGAGAGTGGCCAATATAAGCCTAGTGTGTTTAGGGCTGATGGTCTCACCTGGGAGAGCAGACAGGGAGTTTGCTCAGAGACACTTGAAAACCTAAACTGTAAGTGTTGTGCTGTGCTTTTGTTGCTGGTGAGGGCACTAGGCCCTGCCAGGTTCTGGTAGTGAGGGAACTACCTGTGAAGTTAGTACCCCGACAGGGCTAGGATTTTTGTTTATGTTTTCTTTATGTTATTTCTGACATTGTACAATAAAGACTGGCGCCGACCAGCTTGTACTTGCATCCAGACTGGTGTGCTGCTTCCCTGCTGCTGTGTGTGTGTGTAAGGAAGGAGTCCTCTACCCAGGAGAGGGACCCCCTAACCTAACTGTGTCACAATATGGTGGAGAATGCGGGCATCCACACACACTGAAGTTGCAGCGAGAGGAAAACTTTCCATTTAAAAATTAAAGGGACAGACACCCAATTTGTGAGTGTGGAAATAACACTGTGTCCTTGGAGTCCCATAGAGGAGGCATCAGCCAATGCTTAGAGAGGCAAGGTTCAGCTTCCAACCTACCCCACAGGACAAAATGGAGGAAATTATTAAGGCCTTGCTCCAAGCTACAGGAGTTCAGCAGGAGATGAACAAAGCTCAGCAGGAATCTACCAGGGCCCAGCAGGAAGCTACAGCAGCTCAGCAGGAATATACCAGGGCTCAGCAGGAATCCACCAGGGTGCAACTGTTGGCCTTGGAGACAGCCCAGAGGCAACAACAGGTCGCCATCGAGGAAACCTGCCAGGCCATAAAAGAGGTGGTACAGCACCTGGTCGCCCGGCCCAGAGATGTTACTACTAGTCCTCCCACCACCATTCACTCCATACGAGCCAGTCACTTCCTCCAAAAGATGACTTCAGGCGATGATGTGGAGGCCTATCTCACCGCATTTGAAAGAATGGCCGAAAGGGAGAGTTGGCCCCAGGAGCAGTGGGCAAGTCTGGTGGCACCTTTTTTGTCTGGGGAGCCACAAAAAGCATATTTCGACTTATGCCTGGCTGATGCCAAGGACTATAAAAAAACTAAAACAGGAGATCCTAACTCGCTTGGGAGTCACCACCTTTGTTCGTGCCCAACGGGTCCACCGCTGGGAGTTCCATATGGACAAGCCTCCACGTTCACAGATGCATGACCTCGTCCATCTGTCCTCAAAATGGCTACAGCCCGAGACGCTGACGGGACCACAGATCGTGGAAAGGGTCGTGATGGACCGGTACCTGCGATCATTACCCGCAACTCTGCGCAAGTGGGTGAGCCATGCAGACCCTAAGACCGCGGACCAGTTGGTCGAGCTAGTGGAGAGGTACGTGGCGCCTGAGGAGCTGAGGAGAATGCCCCACCAAGCCCCGATGGCGCACCGGCGAACTCCCACAGACACTGGTAAGACTGTTCCAGGGGAGAAGGGTGCTGGGCGGTGGGATGTACCTAAGACTGAGGGTGTAGAACCTGGAGACAGGCCTGCCAGGCCAGGAAGGTTCTTGCCCCGTAAACCACTAGATATTAATATGATTCAGTGTTTCCGGTGTGGTGACTTCGGCCATATTTCCGCTAATTGTTCACTTACAACTGAACCTATGCAATGTGATACTGCTCATGTCTACTGCAGGGGGTCTTTCTTTGCACAGACAGCCTGTATGGCTGACCGGCAGGCTGAGACTGATAAGCACATGTGTGTACTCACTGTAGATGGCAACCGAGTAGAGGCACTGTTAGACTCTGGTAGCTTGGTGACACATAAAAGCTGAGCTGGTGAACCCCTTGAGGCATAAGGGGAAAACTGTTGATGTGACCTGCATACATGGGGATAATTGATATTATGTTACTGCCGAGGTGAACATCGAGACACCATGTGGCTCTGCTATAGTTTCTGTGGGTTTGGTGCGTGGTCTGATGTACGATGCAATATTGGGGAGAGACTTTGCTCACTTCTGGAAATTGTGGGAAAGCCGTTTTGTTCCAGAAGTGAACAACCCCGGTCCACTTGAGAAGGTTGTCGATATAGTGGAGGAGAGAGTTTCTTCTGAGTCAGAGTTATTCCCTTTTTCTACTATGATTGGCGAACTAGAGAATGCGGAGCGTGACGGTGGCCCGCCAACTGATGTGCCTCCCATTGAGGTGGGAAGTGTTGTTGGGCCAGTTGATCGTCTGCCTGATTTAGAGGTCAGAAGAGAGGTCTTTGCCGTGGAGCAGTTGAAATACCCTACTTTGGTAAAAGCCAGGAAGAATGTAAAGGTAGTTGATGGTAAACCCGTAGACCCTGATAGTCCTTTGTCCTATCCCCACATGGCAATGTGTCAGGATTTATCCTGCCCTGAGTGTCAGTATCATGCTCCCAGACCACAAATTTAAGGGTCCACTAGTTCCATTGCCTATTATAGAGGTGCCGATAGTGAGAGAGCACCTGGAACAGGCTCAACAGGCACAGCAGAGGGTATACAACCGCAATGCTCGGTTATGCAGCTTTGCTCCTGGGGACAGAGTGTTAGTGTTGGTTCCCACTGTGGAAAATAAACTTTTGGCTAAATGGCAAGGGCCCCTTGAAATCTTAGAAAGAATGGGACAGGTCAATTACAAAGTTTACCAGCTGGGGAAAAGAAAGCCGGAACAGATATACCATAAAAATCTGTTAAAGCCCTGGAAAGATAGAACGGTACTGTCGGCCGACCGAGCCCCTCCAGTAAATCTAAAGCCCTATAGGTTACCAGTAGCACAAAGAGAATTGGTGTCAAAAGAAATTAAAAATATGCTAGAGTTAGGGGTTATTGAAGAATCACATAGTGAATGGTCAAGTCCCATTGGGTTGATTCCACTCCGACGGGAGTGTGCGTTTCTGCAATGACTTCCGAAAGTTGAACAGTGTTTCAAAATTCGATGCCTACCCGATGCCACAGTGGAGAAGGAGGAGTTGGCCATAAAGTGGGCGTTAGAGGCTCTCAGGTACTACTTGGTTGGTAGAAAGTTCAAATTGATCACTGACCATGCCCCTTTGAAGTGGATGTCCGAAAATAAGGACAGTAATGCGAGAATTACGAGATGGTTCTTGGCGTTACAAACTTTTAAATTTTCAGTGGAACACAGGCCAGGGGGCCTGTTGTCTAAAGCAGACGCGTTGTCACGCGTTCATTGTTTGGGGGCTTCAGTTGTTCCGCCCCACAGGTCGAAACAAAGGGGGGGATATGTGATAGGATCACTGGTAAAGTGGTCTGTGACAGGGATATTTATCCCAGATTCCTGTCCTATGTGTTTAAAATCCCCAGGAGAAAGTCTGCATTGTAGCAGGCTTGAGTTTCGGCTTTTTTAAAAGCCGGTTTGGGACCTGGGGGTTGTGGGTGAGAGGAGAGGGAGGGCTCCACCCACGGCCACTCCAGGTTTTGGTTCTCGCAGCCTGGTAACAGGCTTGTTAGTTTTCCACCTGAGAGTGGCCAATATAAGCCTAGTGTGTTTAGGGCTGATGGTCTCACCTGGGAGAGCAGACAGGGAGTTTGCTCAGAGAAACTTGAAAACCTAAACTGTAAGTGTTGTGCTGTGCTTTTGTTGCTGGTGAGGGCACTAGGCCCTGCCAGGTTCTGGTAGTGAGGGAACTACCTGTGAAGTTAGTACCCCGACAGGGCTAGGATTTTTGTTTATGTTTTCTTTATGTTATTTCTGACATTGTACAATAAAGACTGGCTATGACCAGCTTGTACTTGCATCCAGACTGGTGTGCTGCTTCCCTGCTGCTGTGTGTGTGTGTAAGGAAGGAGTCCTCTACCCAGGAGAGGGACCCCCTAACCTAACTGTGTCACAATATATATATACATATTAGGGGTGAGCGGGTTCGGATTTCTGAAATCCGAACCCCCCCGAGCCCCCCCGATCCGAGTCCGATCCGAATCAGGCTCGACTTTTCCCGCCTGACTCGGATCTGAAATCGAGGCAAAACGTCATCATCCCGCCTTCCGAGTCTCGCGGGTTTTGGATCCTATATAAGGTACCCACGTCGGCGCCATTTTCTCACTCGGCTGTGGACAGTGAAGAGGGAGGGTGGGAGTTAGGGCTGTGTAGTGTAGTGTAGTGTAGTGCTGCTGTTGTCCACTACTTCAAAGTCCATAGGGGCTGGCTGTGTTGTGCTGTGCTGCTGTTGTTAATAGGGGCTGTGTCCACTACTTCAAAGTCCATAGGGGCTGGCTGGACTGTGTTGTGCAGTCAGTTCTCCATAGGGGCTGTGTCCACTCCAAAGTCCTGTGCAGTGTCCCAGTCCTAAAGAGGTGCTGTAGTGTTGTCCAGGGGGTGCTCTGTCCATCAGGGGTGCTCCCCCCAAGTGCTAAAAAAATAATATATTTTCTGTGTTTGTGAATTGTGTGCGCAGTAGCCGCACGTGCATCAACAAAGTAGTGCCAAGCGTGCGCCTGTGTCATAAATAAAGGGCCGGCTGGCTTGACCGTTAAAGGGTGCTGTAACCCCCGAAAGTACACTCCAGTCCAAACCAAAAAAAAAATATTTTCTGTGTTTGTGAATTGTGTGCGCAGTAGCCGCACGTGCATCAACAAAGTAGTGCCAAGCGTGCGCCTGTGTCATAAGTAAAGGGCCGGCTGGCTTGACCGTTAAGGGTGCTGTAACCCCCGAAAGTACACTCCAGTCCAAACCAAAAAAATAATAATTTTCTGTGTTTGTGAATTGTGTGCGCAGTAGCCGCACGTGCATCAACAAAGTAGTGCCAAGCGTGCGCCTGTGTCATAAGTAAAGGGCCGGCTGGCTTGACCGTTAAGGGTGCTGTAACCCCCGAAAGTACACTCCAGTCCAAACCAAAAAAAAAATTATTTTCTGTGTTTGTGAATTGTGTGCGCAGTAGCCGCACGTGCATCAACAAAGTAGTGCCAAGCGTGCGCCTGTGTCATAAGTAAAGGGCCGGCTGGCTTGACCGTTAAAGGGTGCTGTAACCCCCAAAGTACACTCCAGTCCAAACCAAAAAAAAAATTATTTTCTGTGTTTGTGAATTGTGTGCGCAGTAGCCGCATGTGCATCAACAAAGTAGTGCCAAGCGTGCGCCTGTGTCATAAGTAAAGGGCCAGCTGGCTTGACCGTTAAAGGGTGCTGTAACCCCCAAAGTACACTCCAGTCCAAACCAAAAAAAATTTATTTTCTGTGTTTGTGAATTGTGTGCGCAGTAGCCGCACGTGCATCAACAAAGTAGTGCCAAGCGTGCGCCTGTGTCATAAGTAAAGGGCCGGCTGGCTTGACCGTTAAAGGGTGCTGTAACCCCCAAAGTACACTCCAGTCCAAACCGAAAAAAAATTATTTTCTGTGTTTGTGAATTGTGTGCGCAGTAGCCGCACGTGCATCAACAAAGTAGTGCCAAGTGTGCGCCTGTGTCATAAGTAAAGGGCCGGCTGGCTTGACCGTTAAAGGGTGCTGTAACCCCCGAAAGTACACTCCAGTCCAAACCAAAAAAAAATTATTTTCTGTGTTTGTGAATTGTGTGCGCAGTAGCCGCACGTGCATCAACAAAGTAGTGCCAAGCGTGCGCCTGTGTCATAAGTAAAGGGCCGGCTGGCTTGACCGTTAAAGGGTTCTGTAACCCCCAAAGTACACTCCAAACCAAAAAAATATATATTTTCTGTGTTTGTGACTTGTGTGCACTGTGGCTGCACGTGCATCAACAAAGGAGCAGCGCCAAGCGTGCGCCTGTGTCCCATAAGTAAAGAGCCAGCTGGCTCATTTCTTAAAGGGTGGTGTAACCCACAAAGTGCACTACTCTCCAGCAAAAATAAAAAAATATTTTCTGTGTTTGTGTGCGCTTTAGCCGCACGTATATATATCAATATAACATAAATGGAGGACCAAACTTTCTCTGATAAAAATAAAATAGGGAAAGATCAAGAACCACTTCCTACTAGTGCTGTTGCTGCTGCTGGGAGTTGTTCATCATCCCAGAGAGGAAGTAGGAACATCACTACTTTTACTAAACAATTGACCCTCCAACAGTCCCTAGCGATGAGGATGAAGTACGACAGCAGTCATCCTGAAGCAAAACGTATAACTGAGGCCTTGACTGCTATGTTGGTTTTAGACGTGCATCCGGTATCCGACATTAGTGCAGTGGGATTTAGACAATTGATGGAGGTAGTGTGTCCTCGGTTCCAAATCCCGTCTAGATTCCACCTGCATCCTCAAAGCAGCAGCGACAAGCGTGCGTCTTTCTGTTAAAGGGTGGTGACACCCTCAAAGTGTGCTACACAAACAATTAAAATATTGTTCTTTTTTTTTCTGTCTTTGTGAAATGTGTGGGCTGTAGCCGCACCTGCATCCTTAAAGCAGCAGCGACAAGCGTGCGTCTGTCTGTTAAAGGGTGGTGACACCCTCAAAGTGTGCTACACAAACAATAAAAATATTCTTCTTCTTTTATCTGTCTATGTGAATTGTGTGGGCTGTAGCCGCACCTGCATCCTTAAAGCAGCAGCGACAAGCGTGCGTCTGTCTGTTAAAGGGTGGTGACACCCTCAAAGTGTGCTACACAAACAATTAAAATATTGTTCTTTTTTCTGTCTTTGTGAATTGTGTGGGCTGTAGCCGCACCTGCATCCTTAAAGCAGCTGCGACAAGCGTGCGTCTGTCTGTTAAAGGGTGGTGACACCCTCAAAGTGTGCTACACAAACAATTAAAATATTGTTCTTTTTTTTTCGGTCTTTGTGAAATGTGTGGGCTGTAGCCGCACCTGCATCCTTAAAGCAGCAGCGACAAGCGTGCATCTGTCTGTTAAAGGGTGGTGACACCCTCAAAGTGTGCTACACAAACAATAAAAATATTCTTCTTCTTTTATCTGTCTATGTGAATTGTGTGGGCTGTAGCCGCACCTGCATCCTTAAAGCAGCAGCGACAAGCGTGCGTCTGTCTGTTAAAGGGTGGTGACACCCTCAAAGTGTTCTACACAAACAATTAAAATATTGTTCTTTTTTTTCGGTCTTTGTGAAATGTGTGGGCTGTAGCCGCACCTGCATCCTTAAAGCAGCAGCGACAAGCGTGCGTCTGTCTGTTAAAGGGTGGTGTAACTCTCAAAGTGCTCCAAAAAATAAAAAACTATTTTTTTTATGTGTTTGTGACTTGTGTGCGATGTAGCCGCACTTGCATCCTCAAAGCAGCAGCGACAAGCGTGCGTCTGTCTGTTAAAGGGTGGTGACACCCTCAAAGTGTGCTACACAAACAATTAAAATATTGTTCTTTTTTTTTCGGTCTTTGTGAAATGTGTGGGCTGTAGCCGCACCTGCATCCTTAAAGCAGCAGCGACAAGCGTGCGTCTGTCTGTTAAAGGGTGGTGACACCCTCAAAGTGTGCTACACAAAGAATAAAAATATTCTTCTTCTTTTTTCTGTCTTTGTGAATTGTGTGGGCTGTAGCCGCACTTGCATCCTCAAAGCAGCAGCGACAAGCGTGCGTCTGTCTGTTAGAGGGTGGTGTAACCCTCAAAGTGTGCTCCACAAACAATATAAATATTCTTTTTTTTTTTCTGTCTTTGTGAATTGTGTGGGCTGTAGCCGCACTTGAATCCTCAAAGCAGCAGCGACAAGCGTGCGTCTGTCTGTTAAAGGATTACATCGGTGACAGCATCCAAGTAGGCATGTCAGACAGTCCGTACCTGTACTGGCAGGAAAAAGAAGCAATTTGGAGGTCCCTGTACAAACTGGCTCTATTTTACCTGAGTTGCCCCCCCTCCAGTGTGTACTCCGAAAGAGTGTTTAGTGCAGCCGGGAACCTTGTTAGCGAAAGGCGTAGGAGGTTGCTTCCACAAAATGTGGAGAAGATGATGTTCATAAAATGAATGATCAACTCTTCCAGGGAGACCAGCCTCCAGAACGTACAGAGGGACCTGTGGTTCCAGCAGGGACGAATTAATACTCTGTGAGGATGAGGATGTACATAACACTGAAGAGGGTGAGGAATCTGTGGATGAGGAGGATGAGGACGACTTCTTGCCTCCGTAGAGCCAGTTTGTGCAGGGACAGATTAATTGCCAGCTTGTTTTGTGGGGGCCCAAACGAACCAATCATTTCAGCCACAGTTGTGTGGCAGACCCTGGCGCTGAAATGATTGGTTTGTTAAAGTGTGCATGTCCTGTTTATACAACATAAGGGTGGGTGGGAGGGCCCAAGGACAATTCCATCTTGCACCTCTTTTTTTTCTTTGCATTATGTACAGTTTGGGGCCTAGTTTTTCAATGCCATCCTGTCTGCCACTGCAGTTTCACGCCTAGATGGGTCACGTGTTTGTGCCGCCCACTCGTGTCGCTTAGCATAGTCATCCAGCTACCTCGGTGCAACCTTTTGGACATAAAAACACTATTGTGAGGTGTGAGGTATTCAGAATAGACTGGAAATGAGTGGAAATTAAGGTTATTGAGGTTAATAATAGCATAGGAGCAGAAAAACCTACAAATTCTGTGATTTTAGCTGTTTTTATGCTTTTTTTCAAAAAAATACAGATCCAAAACACAAAACCCAGAACCCAAAACACGGAAGGGTGGTTTTGGCAAAACCAATCCAGGTCCAAAACACGAAGAAAGATCCAGATCCAAAACCAAAACACAAAACACGAAAAGTGGCCGGTGCACACCCCTAATACATATATGTATATATCTAAATTTATTTATATATATTTGTCTGGATATCTCTCTCTCTCTCTATAATATATATATATATATATATATATATATATATATATATATATATATATTGAGAGCGAGAACATATAATTTGACAAATTTGGGGGAAGTCCAATTTGCTAACTCCAGCCTATATGGAATTGAGAAAAAAAATCAAAACACAACAGGTGCGAATTTACACTGATTGCAATCGCATCAGAAGCAATTAAAGGGTCCATCGAAAGCGCAGATGAGAAAACGTGACTCTGCCAAGTAATCGCGATGGCCGCATAGGGTGACGGCTGCATATGTCAGACTACTATGAGTGTAGTCATTGCTCGTTCTGTTACGTGGTCCGGTAGGTACGCTTTCATTGTGATGTGTGTTTACCCGCCTACGCTGTGCGTTGCGAGTGATAGCTCGCTTTGCATTTTCTCGTTCTCCGCAGCTGCGAGCGATCACGCCTTAGGGAGCGGGTCTGACTCAGGTCCTGAGTTTGAGAACCTGTGTACTAGTGTTTCCTTTATCTGCATGGTGAATCTATGCTGGAGTGAATACTCCCCCTGGGTATGTTTTTGATTTCTAAATAAAAGCAACTCTGTTTATTCTCTCCTGGATCTCAGCTATTTCTACAAAACAAAATGAGAAAAAAAGTCCCATTAAACGTACTGTAGTGATAACGAAACTTACAAGCTGTTCTGTCTCACATTACTTGTGGTTATATAGTTTGTTGGTTAAGAATGGAACAAAAGGGCTGTACTGTTCAGTCATACAGTGACCATTTATTAGGCTAAATGGCAGAAAAAATACATTCAATATAACATAATCCCAGCTAACTCTCCATTAAAGGATATGCAGATATGCAAGAGGACTATATTTAACAATTAACAAACACTGATGTGTAATATTTTTCATACATTATAATACAGTATTCTAATCACCTGTTACTATTAATATTTTACAGAAGGGGGTAGATTTACTAAAAAGAAAAGTGGATGTGCTGCTCATGGCAACCAATCAGGTTGTAGTTATCTTTTTGATCTTTGGTTACATTTGCAACTGCCAGTGGGTGGGGACAATCTCTAGAGTATCATGGAGAAAATAAACAAAATGCGAAACATATTTCTATTTTTGTCTGCTTGAGTTCAGTTGGCAAGTGACCAGCAAATTAACACTGTGCGGTCAATTCATTCAGGAGCAAGTTGCGTCCTGTGAGCTGTTTTCACTGCAAATTCGCACCGCAAGTTCGTTTTTGCAATTCAATTCCAAACTCGTATTGCATTTTGCCTGCAAATTTAAATTTACGTGGAGGTGTAAATGACACGGGACAGGTATGTGGACTTGTAAATGATATGGGACAGTTATGTGGAGGTGTAAATAATGTGGGACAGGTATGTGGAGGTGTAAATGATGTGGGACAGGTATGTGGAGGTTTAAATGATGTGGGACAGGTATGTGGAGGTGTAAATCATGTGGGACAGGTATGTGGAGGTGTAAATGATGTGGGACAGGTATGTGGAGGTGTAAATGATGTGGGACAGGTATGTGGAGGTGTAAATGATGTGGGACAGGTATGTGGAGGTGTAAATGATGTGGGACAGGTACGTGGGGATGCAAATGATGTGGGACAGGCACGTGGAGGTGTAAATGACGTGGGACAGGCACGTGGAGGTGTGAATGATGTGGGACAGGCATGAGGACGTGTAAATGATGTGGGACAGGTATTTGGAGGTGTAAATGATGTGGGACAGGTACGTGGAGGTGTAAATGATGTGGGACAGCCATGTGGCAGCCATAAATGGGAGAGGGTTTTTGAGCTTGTACATGGGAGCTAGAAGTGTTTTTTTTTTACTTTTTCAAACTTGCATTAAAAACACTAAAAAATCATCCCTAAATACTATAAATAATTTAAATTGCTAAAAAAGACTTGTTGCTATAATTTTTCCACCAACTTCTGTATGGCCCTGCTATCTTAGTTGCCTCTGTTTTGTAGTCCAGGATGATTTGTCCACTTTTTCATGCACTTCTGCCAGGTCACTTGCAGAAAAGTTGCGCAACCTCGCTGCGAGTCCCACAAATCGCCATTTCTAAATTAATCTTGCATTTAGCAGGTGCGCGCATTCACGCAATGTATGAGAGTTTCATGAAACAAACTTAGTTTTGCAATCTCGCTCCTAATTCAATTGATCCCTGTCACTACATAAGCTGAAGATGTTTCATTTGCTGTCAAGGCTCAGAATGTAGGACACTGTATTAGACGGTAACATATCTTTAAACTGTAACAAAGCTGTAGACTGTGAGCCATCAGGGCAAGCCCTCTTTTCTCAGTCTCTACTTCTCACACTATCCTTGGCACCAGTGCACCTCAGTTTACTGTCTATCATCCCCCATCCGCGACACTGATCCTGTGTGTCTGCCAACTTGTTGGGTTCAGAATCAGTGACGGCTGTTACCACGTGATGCCACATAAACATAGGTGTGCGCAGAAGCCAGCACAGGGGGTGCAGTTTCAGCACTTCCTCCTCCACTGGGTCGGCCAAGTGAGTAGTGTATATCCCTGAGGTAAGAGGGGACGGGGAAGTCCATGACCTGTCGGAGGGGGGAGTGCCGGAACAGCACCCCCTGTGCTTGGCTTCTGCGCATGCCTATGCACATAAATAAAAGATGATAATGTTAGTCGCTGCTACTGACAATAGCTTTCTCTTTGCATAATCCGCTGCTCAAACACCTAAACAAATTTGTCAACTCATTATGGTATTTTCTCTTCCTCAGAAAAGATATATTGCATGGACCACCTGAAAAGCAGACATGAATGCGGGTCTGAATTGGCATTTAGAATATTGACTTTAGGATGATTTAGATGCAAAAGACAGTTATATGTAGGTCGCAGATCATTTCTTTCCATATCACACCTCTTTTTATTTTATGAACTTTATCTAAGCCTAATCTGTGGTCAGCAGTGGTGAAAATAGCATCTCTTATTATATACATACAAAAATCAAATGACTAACCTTTGAAACATCCTCCCCCAAATACTGAAGCTTTAGAAAGTCCCTTTTATTGTAATTCTGGTTGGTGTATCCAGCATGGAATAGAATCCCATCAGACTTTAGTCATTTTTTCCTAATTTCTCATGAAAAATGTAAGGCAGTATAAAAACACAGATGTGCCTGTGTATTTTATTGTAAAAGATCAAGAGCTGGGGGACCAACCATCACAGTTCATCATGATTAGATTTATCATCATACCACTGTTTCTATGTTGTATTGGAGCGAATTCAGCACCTCATGCTGCGGACTTCTGTTCTAAAATGCTATGTCACAAGTTTATTTCATCTATTTTGGAGCATGTGGAAAATTCAAAGGTATGTTATTTTCAGTTTTGTGGAATACTATTTTACAATAACTTTTTAACTTCAGTATCTGGCAGTCTGGTTAAAGGACAAATCATTCAGCTGTTACCAATTGCCCCTGTGTTTCTATATGTAACATTATCAGATCTTGCAGTGCTATTATAAGATCAGCATAGTACCACTTCTTCAGCTATGTTCACAGGATAGAACTGTGGGCCTGATTCAGCGATGTGCGCAATTGCGATATTACCGGAGGACTCCGCATGCATCACGGTCACACTGCCGCTTGCAGTGAGGATCTATTCACAAAGTGATTAACAGTCAGGAACCATCTGTGGCAGTGATGGTGAGTGCTGGCAAAAAAAGCAGGTGTATACCGGCCGTTTTACGGGGCATGTCGTAGCCCACGTTTGCGACCCCGTACGCAGATAGAGTGGTTCCGACGGCTCAGTTCAGGCAGCCATTCTCTGTGACCATAGGGATACTCAGATGGCCGATCATTGAATGACTGACGTCGGCGGCTGCGTATTTTTACACAGTTGCTTGGATTTACGATGACCCCAGCGGGTTTCTCAATATGTATCCCGACGACTACAACATTAGCATATTTTCGCACAGCAGCTGCGTACGGGATCGGAGCTGCGATTGCATTAGCGTACATCTCTGAATCAGGCCCTGTGCACATTTTCATCCTTTTGAAGCAATGCTATAATGCTATGGGGGTTTGTGATAGCCTGCAAGATGCAGTCACTGGAGAATACAGGATCTTTCCGATGCCTGTATCCCCCCCATACATTATTAACATTCTGTTCTTTCCATAATTGTTATTGCAATGTTATGCTGAAAATGGGGAAAAAGCAATAATTTTACCCTGCAATTTTACATTAAGCAAGGACACACTCCTCCCGCCTCCCAAATCTGAAACCTGCATCACATGTAGTGCAACATGGTTTTGTGATAAGGGGAACTATGAAGAAATTTGTGCTCCCCGCACGTACTGTACCAATATAAGTACTTAATAGCTTTTCCTTTGCAATATAGCTGAAAGCACCAAAACATAATAAGTTATCATAAAAATGGAAACAATAATATGGTGACTGGTATTTTTTTTTAGAGTGTTATAAGCAGGTTATTGGGTCATGCTCATATTGGGCCTAATTCAGAATCGCAAAAAGATGTGAATCAGTTCCATTGAGTGAATCTAGATATCTATGTATTTGGTATATGTAGTATATATGTATCTATAGTATACTTGAAAGGTATCCAGCGCTCATCCACTAAATAGAAGTGATAATGACCATGTGCCCTCCAAAGCATAGGTACACAGCATATACAGTGGGCACTCTTGGGACTTTTCAAACCAACAATGGACTTTGTTGGATTATATATATATATACTAGCTGTTGCCCGTCTGCAATGAAATCACTTCTGGCAGCATTTTTTTCTATTTGAGCTGTACTAGTTGTATTGCTTTGCATAGGGGCCCTGTGGCGGGAGTGGCTCAAATGACCAGCAGCGCTATACAGTGGCAGCAGCGCCTTCACCCACCGCTCACACCAATGTCACAGTGTGTTGTTATTGCCTAACAACACACTGTGACGTTTTCTGAGGTTGATCTTGCTTCCTCGGGACACTCACAGACAAATATGACAATACTAATTGGACAGCATACAGAATTTTTTATCCATAATAAATATATATTGAATATATAGCGAACAAATGTATCATAACTTATAAATAGTAGCAATAAAGTGACATGCCAATACTGTACACATAAGCAGGAATACCTCACTGACTGCTAGATAACTAGATGACAGCTAGATGACTAAAAGCACATCATGCATGGATTTAAATAAAGCAACATTGTCTCTGCTCCCAATCTCCAGTCCCCCTAACCGAATAACAAAAAACAGAAATTGGACAAGTCTAGAAATAAACTACAAAGAATTAGCAATTGCAAAGAACTTAATACATTTCACAAGAAACAATTCAGCCCAAGGATTAAATCAAGCCCCTAGGGGCCCAAGTGTCAAGCAAAAAAATGAAGTTGCAGTAGTTTTTTTGCCCTGTTACTGCCACGTAACGACAAAGGCACCTGATTACTAACATGATAACGGAGTGTGACCACACCATGTTGCGCTTGAGCAAAGTGGCGAGCCACAGATGCTCACTAGAGCTTGTGCTGATGGCCGCTCTTATCGCTGAGCGGTGTTGAGCCATACGCTCCTTAAATTGCCTCTCTGTCTTGCCCACATAATGTAACCCACATGGACAATAAAAGAGATAGACAACAAATTTAGAACTGCAAGTTAAAGCTTGACATTTTCTTACATTTTTTTTCCAGAATAAGCTGTAAAAAATGTGAAATAGTGAGAGTAGGAATGGAAATAATCTTTAATATATACATATTACATATACGCATATACACCTAAGCAACAACATTTTGAGCATAATTGTTTTTGGATTTGAATGCAATTATTAGTATTAAAATAAAATATTTGAATGCCATTTGTTTTATTTTAGCTCAACGAGGAAGGAACGCAAGCAAAGCATGTAACCAACTGCAGACTAGTAAGATTACTCTGTATTTGTTATTTAATGTTTGTGTAGCTGTATCCCAAATAAACTGGTGCCTAAATACTAGAGCTTAAATGTGGGTGCTCATATTACCTGCTTCCCCAATGCTGGCTTATGAGATGACTGTGCAACATTCATGTAGCTATAATGAGTTCAAGTTTGCCTCTAGCTGTGGAAATGATGTATAAACCTGGTCCACCTGTATTCAGAGTGATGCATCTATGTGACCACACCACCCCCAACAACCAGCTGGTGATATTAGCGGTCACAATCAACAGCACGCATTTGCACCAGCTCTATGCAACTATAGGTGGGTACACACTGGAAACTGGTTAATCATACACACTGAACAACCATCACTGCCTCTGCCTACGGGTCCCGCTGGCCAGTGGTCGCATCGCGACCCGCTCCCCACTGGACTTTGCAGCAAGTGTACAGGTGGTCAGCTGCAATTCACATTACTTTGTTCACAGACATATAGTTTGTACACACTGGCCGAAGTGCACATGATATATCAACTGTTCAACTGAACGGCTGATATTTCGCCCAGTGTGTGTGTACCCAGCATAACAGTGGCCAGATCTATACATACACTCAACCCTGGATAGCCAATAATTCCATCTCCACACCCTTGACGCTCGCTTACAGAATACTTATGTGTTGCTGTCCAATAGCACTGAGTATATAGGAACACCCCTTATTACTGCTCCATCACCACGCAGCTGAACGATAGCTCTTTAAAAAATAAATATATATATATTTCTTTCCAAAAATACCGGCACTCATTAACCAACAAGCCACAAATACCTTGCTGAGGTGCTCACCCTGGGGCTATGAACCCCTTCACATAATTCCAAATGACAAAGTGGCACTCTCAGTCCATTAATGATGAAAAAAGTTCATACTTCACTGAATTAGTGCATTATGTAACCTATCTTATCCCATTGGGTTTCTAGCAGGGGATTCGTGATGGGACCTGTAGAGTTGAAAATATTGAAAACATTTTTTTTTTTAATTTTAAATAAAATTAATAAAATTACAAAAGATATATTAAGAGTCTACAGCCAAATACATGTGAGGTGATCCATTCTCACTAAAGCCAGGAATGTTCTGTGATTCTAAAGGTTAAAAGCTTGTCCTGAATAAGGTCACATACGAGATCAGCTGATTTTTTTTTAGTCGTTCCATAATATACCTTGCAGTTTGAGGGCTAGTTTACCTTTGAAAATGGTATTCAACCTTAGCGTGTGTAAAATCAAGGAAATTATATGTTAACCGAGAGCAAGACTTGTGTAGTAATTCTCTGATCCGTTAAAATTACCAGTTTAGAGAGCACAGTTTATTTATTTGTACATATATATATATATATATATATATATATATTTTATATATACAGTCGGGTCCATAAATATTGGGACATTGACAGAATTTTCATATTTTGTCCTCTATTCACCACCACAATGGCTTTGAAATGAAACATACAAGATGTGATTTAACTGCAGACTTTCAGATTTAATTTGAGGGTAATTACATCCAAATCAGTTGAACGGTGTAGGAATTACAACGGTTTATATATGTGCCTCCCACTTTTTAAGGGGCCAAAAGTAATAGGACAAACTAAACAATCCTAAATGTAACTTTCACTTTTTAATACTTTGTTGCAAATCCTTTGCAGGCAATTACAGCCTGAAGTCTGGAACGCATAGACAACACCAGACGCTGGGTTTCATCCCTGGTGATGCTCTGCCAGGCCTCTACTGCAAATGTCTTCACTTCCTGCTTGTTCTTGGGGCATTTTCCCTTCAGTTTTGTCTTCATCAAGTGAAATGCATGCTCAATCGGATTCAGGTCAGGAGATTGACTTGGCCATTGCATAACATTCCACTTTTTAGCCTTAAAAAACTCTTTGGTTGCTTTTGCAGTATGCTTCGGGTCATTGTTCATCTGCACTGTGAAGCGCTGTCCAATGAGTTCTGAAGCATTTGACTGAATATGAGCATATAATATTGCCCGAAACACTTCAGAATTCATTCTGCTGCTTTTGTCAGCAGTCACATCATCAATAAATACAAGGGAACCAGTTCCATTGGCAGCCATACATGCCCACGCCATGACACTACCACCACCATGCTTCACTGATGAGGTGGTATGTTTTGGATCATGAGCAGTTCCTTTCCTTCTCTTCTCTTCCCATCACTCTGGTACAAGTTGATTTTTGTCTCATCTGTCAATAGGATGTTGTTCCAGAACTGTAATGGCTTTTTTAGATGTTGTTTGGCAAACTATAATCTGGTCTTCCTGTTTTTGTGGCTCACCAATGGTTTGCATCTTGTGGTGAACCCTCTATATTCACTCTTGTGAAGTCTTCTCTTGATTGTTGTCTTTGACACATATACACCTACCTCCTGGAGAGTGTTCTTGATTTGGCCAACTGTTGTGAAGGGGTTTTTCTTCACCAGGGAAATAATTCTTTTGTCATCCACCACAGTTGTTTTCCGTGGTCTTCCGGGTCTTTTGGTGTTGCTGAGCTCTCCGGTGCGTTCTTTCTTTTTAAGAATGTTCCAAACAGTTGATTTGGCCACACCTAATGTTTTTGCTATCTCTCTGATGGGTTTGTTTTGATTTTTCAGCCTAATGATGGCTTGCTTCACTGATAGTGACAGCTCTTTGGATCTCATATTGAGAGTTGACAGCAACTGATTCCAAATGCAAATGTCACACCAAGAATCAACTCCAGACCTTTTACCTGCTTAATTGATAATGAGATAACGAGGGAATAGCCCACACCTGTCCATGAAATAGCTTTGAGTTGATAGTCCCATTACTTTTGGCCCCTTAAAAAGTGGGAGGCACATATAGAAACCGTTGTAATTCCTACACTGTTCACCTGATTTGGATGTAATTACCCTCAAATTAAATCTGAAAGTCTGCAGTTAAAGCACATCTTGTTTGTTTCATTTCAAAACCATTGTGGTGGTGAATAGAGGCCAAAATCTGAAAATTCTGTCAATGTCCCAATATTTATGGATCTGACTGTATATATATATATATATATATATATATATATACACAGTAGATGGCAGCAGCAGTGCATCTAAGCTTGTAATACATGCAATTGCTTTCATCAAGGCTAAAGCCATATAGAAATACTTTCTCACACAGATACCAGGTGTTTTAGCGCATCCTGCATTGGTTTACAAGCTCCTATTGTCATACAGTATGTGCAGTAGGTTTTTCTGTAGAACATTCTGACACTGACAAAGTTTAATGATATAAGGGCTGATTTGGAGTCAGAAGGATATCTACGTGGATACAAACGCTAAACAGGTGCAAACTGTACACATTTCTGCATATCTCTGTCCTATTCTGAGTCGGATTGAACTGGTACGGATCTGTCCTGTAAAATTAGGAGTTTCGGGGATGGCAACAATGTGAGCTCACGGATTTGCCCTCCCGGGAGTGCCATGAAATTGTGGTAGGCATATATCAAAAGCTCTGTGAGAATCTTAGTGGTACGTACATAGGAGGGAAGCCTATTTCTGATGGATCTCTTGCATGGGGCTGGTACAAGTGCAGATACTGATGATGACTGTTGTGGCGGCAGGCGTAAAATCAATGGGACGGGTTTCTGCTTGCACAGACGCTTGGACTCCCGCATTAGCCCACGAACTCCTGCATTAGCATAAGGTAGTAAATCAGGCTTCCGCTGTTGCTTGAAACTGCAGTCACTTAGCGTGCAGCTCAGAATCAGCCATATAATGGGTAATGAGATCAGGATATCAAGGGGACTACAGGGAATGCAGCTGCTATGTGACCCAGGGCAATGTCAGACCTCTTACCCAGAAGACCTCGATCTGCTATTCTTACCATTACTGTACGATTGGCTCATGTGGAGTGAAGCCATTTCAGGCATAACTCTGCGATTGCATTTACTAAATAGCAGGGGCAGAGCAACCCTCTTACATGGGAGTGACAATTTAGCTGTAGGACTTAGAGAATATAAAAGGTATTGTGGAGATTTCAATAATTTATTGTATTGTCTCACATTATAACAGTATACATGTACATAAAAGATATATAAATGGAGTGGATAGTGTAAAAAAAACACTTCTGCCATAGTGGGAATTGCCCTGGCTGAACTCAGTGATATCTCTAAATTTTTTTACATATATGTAAATATCAGGGGCGTATTTATAATGGGTGCAGGGTGTGCGGTGGACAAGGGCCCCTGGGTCCAGGGGGGCCCGCACCGCACACCCTGCACCCATATTATCTAATTCTTACCTCTCCGAGGTCCCACGTCAGGTGTCTCAGCCCTGCACAAAACTCCGGAAAATGGCAGCCGCGGCCATTTTTCCAGGTGTTTTGCGCATGCGCAGTGAGGAAATGGCCAGGAAAATGGTGGCCGCACCATTTCCCCGCCAACCTGCACGTGCGCAGGACACTCTGGAGACACTCTAGTGCCCAGAGTCTACTGATGCTGCGGTTGGTGGTCAGATTTGTCAGTCTGCTGCTGGCCGCTGGGAGAGAGGAGGGGGCCCCAGATGGGGAATGAACACGGGCCCCCTCCTCTCTTAATACACCCCTAGTAAAAACAATAGCCCCTGTTATGTACTGCAACTTGAATAAACATTTTGGTGGTTGTTATAGAGCAAATATTATTTATGTTGTATGAAGTGCTAAGTATTCTTATTTATATACACAGTGTATTCATATTATGTAGCACTGTACAGAGAATATTTATTATTCACATCAGCCCCTGTCCAATTGTGCTCACAGTCTGAATTTCCCACTCCCACTATGGTCCATTTTAGTCAGCAGACAACCCTAGTTTTGGACTGTGGGAGGAAACACATCCACCAGACTGACACAATTGTGACTTCTGCATTTCATCTATTATGTTTGCTAAACAGTTTTCTTTTCCATTTAGCGTTATGTTAAGAATCATACAGTGATATAATTACAAAAGCTATTTGTATCCTTAAAAATGCATTTTCATAATTTCTTATTATTCTTTCTATTTCTATTTAGATCAAATGCAACTTGAACACACTTAAAAACGATGTGAAGAAGACATGCAAGGTTGGTTCTGTTCTTATATCATACAAAGGCACATAAGATAAGGGGCGGAACTGTGCATCGGGGATAACTAGGCATCATCAGGGAGTAGCTAGACATCATCAGGGGGTGGTTAGATATCATCAGGGAGTAGAAGACATAATCAGGGAGTACTGTATCTAGACATCATCAGGGAGTGTCTAGACATCATCAGGGGGTGTATAGATATCATCAGGGGGTGGCTAGACATCATTAGGGGGTGGCTAGACATCATTAATTGGGTGGCTAGACATCATTAGAGGGTGGCTAGACATCATCAGGGGTGGCTAGATATCATCAGGGAGTAGCTAGATATCAGGGGGTGGCTAGATATCATCAGGGCGTGCCTAGACATCACCAGGGGGTGGCTAGCCATAAACAGGGGGTGGCTAGACATCATCAAGGGGTGGATAGACATCATTGGGGGGTTGCTATATATCATCAGAGGGTGGCTAGACATCATCAGGGAGTGGGTACACATCATCAGGGAGTGGGTAGACATCATCAGTGGGTAGCTAGACATCATCAGGGGGTGGCTAAACATCATCAAAGGGTGCCTAGATATCATCAGGGGTGGTTAGATATAATCAGTGGGTGGCTAGACATATTTAGGGGGTGGCTAGACATCAGAGGGTGGCTAGACATCATCAAAGGGTGGCTAGACGTCATAAAAGGGTGGCTTGACATCATCAGGGGGTGGCTAGACATCATCAGGGAGTAACTAGACATAATCAGGGAGTAGCTAGACATCATCCGGGAGTGTCTAGACATCATCAGGGGGCGGATAGACATCTTTAGGGGGTGGTTAAACATCATTAGGGGGGTGGCTAGACATCAATAGGGGTGGGTAAACATCATCAGGGGGTGATTAGATATCATCAGGGAGTAGCTAGACATCATCAGGGGGTGGCTAGGCATCATCAGGGGGTGGATAGACATCATTAGGGGGTGGCTAGACATCATCAGAGGGTGGCTAGACATCATTGGGGGTTGCTATATATCATCAGGGGTGAATAGACATCATCAGGGAGTGGGTAGACATCATCAGGGGGTGCATAGACATCATCAAAGGGTGGCTAGACATCATCAGGGGTTGGCTAGACATCATCAGGTGGTGAGTATACATTATCAGAGGGTGGCTAGACATCATCAGGGAGTGGCTAGACATTAACAGGGGGTGGCTAGACATAATCAGTGGGTGGATAGACATCATCAGGGGGTGGCTAGATATCATCAGGGGGTGGCTAGATATCATCAGGGGGTGGCTAGACATCATCAGGGGGTGGCTAGATATTATCAGGGGGTGGCTAGATATCATCAGGGAGTAGCTAGACATCATCAGGAAGTTAACAGGGGGTTGTTACACATCAACAGGGGGTTGTTACACATAATCAGGGGTGGCTAGACATAATCAAGGAGTGGGTAGACATAATCAGGGGGTGGCTAGACATCATCAGGGGTGGCTAGACATAATCAGGGAGTGGTTAGATATTATCAGGTGGTGGCTAGACATCATCATGGGGTGGACAGACATCATCAGTGGGTGGTTAGACATCATCAGTGGGTGGTTAGACATCATCACGGAGTGGGTAGACATCATTAGATGGTGGATAGACATCATCAGGGGTTGGCTAAATATCATCAGGGGGTGGTTAGATATCAACAGGGGGTGGCTAGTAATCATCAGGGGGTGGCCATACATTATCAGAGGGTGGCTAGACATCATTAGGGAGTGGCTAGACATTAACAGGGGGTGGCTAGACATCATCAGGGGGTGGATAGACATCATCAGGTTGTGGCTAGATATCATCAGGGGGTGGCTAGACATCATCAGGGGGTGGCTAGATATTATCAGGGGGTGGCTAGGTATCATCAGAGAGTAGCTAGACATCATCAGGAAGTGGGTAGGCATCATCAAACGGTGGCTAGACATCATCTAGGGGTGGCTAGACATCAACAGGGGGTTGTTACACATCATCAGGGGTGGCTAGACATAATCAGGGAGTGGGTAGACATCATCAGGGGGTGGCTAGACATCATCAGGGGTGGCTAGACATAATCAGGGAGTGGTTAGATATCATCAGGGGGTGGCTAGTGATCATCAGGTGGTGGCTAGACATCATCATGGGGTGGACAGACATCATTAGAGGGTGGCTAGACATCATTAGGGGTGGCTAGACATCATCAGGGGGTGGCTAGATATCATCAGCGAGTAGCTAGACATCATTAGGGAGTGGCTAGACATAATCAGAGGGTGGTTAGTTATCATCAGGGAGTGGCTAGACCTCAGCATGGGGTTGGGTAGATATCATCAAGGGGTGGCTAAACATCATCAGTGGGTGGTTAGACATCATCAGTGGGTGGTTAGACATCATCACGGAGTGGGTAGACATCATTAGATGGTGGATAGACATCATCAGGGGTTGGCTAAATATCATCAGGGGGTGGTTAGATATCAACAGGGGGTGGCTAGTGATCATCAGGGGGTGGCCATACATCATCATGGGGTGGATAGACATCATCAGGGAGTGGCTAGACATTAACAGGGGGTGGCTAGACATAATCAGGGGGTGGCTAGATATCATCAGGGGGTGGCTAGATATCTTCAGGGGGTAGCTAGATATCATCAGGGGGTGGCTAGACATCATCAGGGGGTGGCTAGATATTATCAGGAGGTGGCTAGATATCATCAGGGAGTAGCTAGACATCATCAGGAAGTGGGTAGGCATCATCAAACGGTGGCTAGACATCATCAGGGGGTGGCTAGACATCAACAGGGGGTTGTTTCACATCATCAGGGGTGGCTAGACATAATCAGGGAGTGGGTAGACATCATCAGGGGGTGGCTAGACATCATCAGGGGTGGCTAGACATAATCAGGGAGTGGTTAGATATCATCAGGGGGTGGCTAGTGATCATCAGGTGGTGGCTAGACATCATCATGGGGTGGACAGACATCATCAGGGGGTGGCTAGACATCAACAGGGGGTTGTTTCACATCATCAGGGGTGGCTAGACATAATCAGGGAGTGGGTAGACATCATCAGGGGGTGGCTAGACATCATCAGGGGTGGCTAGACATAATCAGGGAGTGGTTAGATATCATCAGGGGGTGGCTAGTGATCATCAGGTGGTGGCTAGACATCATCATGGGGTGGACAGACATCATCAGTGGGTGGTTAGACATCATCACGGAGTGGGTAGACATCATTAGATGGTGGATAGACATCATCAGTGGGTGGATAGACATCATTATGGGGTGGATAGACATCATTATGGGGGAAAGATATCATAAGGAGGTGGCTAGATATCATCAGGGGGTGGCTAGATATCATCAGGTGGTGGCTAGACATCATCGGGGGTGGCTATACATAATTAGGGGGTGGTTAGACATCATCGGAGGTGGCTAGACATCATTAGTGAGTGGATAGACACCATTATAGGATGGCTGGACATCGTCAGAGAGTGGCTAGACATTATCAGGGGATGGCTAGACATCATCAGAGGGTGGCTAGACATTATCGGGGGTGGCTGGACACCATTAGTGGGTGGATAAACATCATAAGGAGGTGGTTAGATATCATCATGGGGTAGCTAGACATCATAAGTGGATGACTAGACATCATGAGGGGGTGGCTAGACATCATTACGGGGTGGATAGACATCAATAAAGGGTGGCAAGACATCATTAGATGGTGGCTAGATATCATCTGAGGGTGGCTAGACATTATCGGGGGTGGCTAGACATTATCGGGAGTGGCTAGACATCAGTAGTGGGTGGATAAACATCATTAGGGGGTGGATAGACATCATAAGGAGGTGGTTAGATATCATCAAGGATTAGCTAGACATCATCAGTGAGTAGCTAGACATTATACGGGGATGACTAGACATCATCACGGGGTGGCTAGACATCATCAGATTGTGGCTAGACATCATCACGGGGTGGCTAGACATCATTAGGGGATGGCTAGACATCATTGAGGGGTGGCTAGACATCATCAGAGGGTGCTAGACATAATCAGGGGGTGGCTAGACATCATCGGGGGCTGCTATACATCATTAGGGGGTGGATAGGCATCATCAGGAGTGACTAGACCATCCTTTATAATTGTACACTTGTTGTTTGCCACACACAGCTGGCGGCTGTGTGTTTGTAAACTGTGTAGGGCAGACCTCTCTCACTGAGGTCTGCCCTACACTTGTGGGGCCGGGGGACTAGTCCACCCCTTGGCTGCTGGTGGCACTGCCGGAAGGCGCCACCCCTTTGGTCGGCGCCCCTGGCGAGTGCCATCCTGGCCAATGGGTAGATACGCCCCTGCCACACCCCACTGTTTGAGAGTTTCCAGCACTTATTATCTTAAGGATTTGGAAAATTCAAGAGGTTTGTGGTATCTATCCAGGAGCTGCCACCATAAAATCAAGTTAAGCATTCCTTACATATTCATTCCCATTCACATATTTACTGTTCCATGTTCACTACAGTATATGCCTTGGAATAGTGAAACTGTATTTCAAAGAATTCTACAATAAAATTGCTAGATCACCTAGATAATGGAATAGTGACAAACTGGACAACCTACTTAATGTTATGCTTTCTTACTTACTATTATGTTCAATTTCAATGGTCTACAGACACTTTTACTTTTACAGCAATGGCATTTAAGCATTTCATGTATTGATTTATAAGACTTATTGTATTTCATGCTTTTCCGTCTGTGCTCTTGCAAAGTACAAATGCTTAACAGGCATAAAAATGCATACAGAGCAAATAGATGGTTACAAAAAAAAAGAAGTAATATTTATTCATTTGGCACAGAAACTGCATTTGGCAGATTAGTATAAATAACAAGAGCAGATCATTGTATGTCTGGTGAAAATAATCATATACCCCAAAGGACAAACCTGACAGGCAGTGCTTAAAGTGGTCCTAGAGAGGTGGTGGAACTCACTCCCCCCCCCATCCTCAGCGCTATCTTAATAAAGGGACAGCACATGTCGCAAAATGGGGCGTGGTCTCAAACGAAAGGGGCGTGGTCGCATAATAGTATCCCCAATTCAAATGATGCCACACAGTAGCACATTCTTATTCATATTACACCGCACATAGGGCCTG
This sequence comes from Taudactylus pleione, assembly GCA_031769625.1. Classification (NCBI taxonomy): domain Eukaryota; kingdom Metazoa; phylum Chordata; class Amphibia; order Anura; family Myobatrachidae; genus Taudactylus; species Taudactylus pleione. The sequence continues at coordinate 1,584,522 of JAUIMM010000098.1, forward strand.
ATTCAGCAAGGATCGCTATTACAATTACGCACGCAGACGGGCGATTGTTGCATACTGCTTATGCGTATGCATCGCAGTGCGCGAAGGCTACGCTGCGATCACTCTGCAGGCATGTCAGTGTGTTTGAACGCTGTTACAGGGGCGTGCATAAATAAGTCATTGTGATGGCATATACGCAGCTTGTGCTTTCACTGCGTGCGATTAGGTTAACAAATTCTGAGTAAGGTCAGACCTGTTGTAATTGTGTGTGAGGCCGATGGTTTTGCAAACTTGCAAGGTATTACCGATGTAAGGGGAAGTGGGCATCCTTATGTTGGGGTGCGACGGCATTGTGATCGCAAACATTAGTCTATTTTTGAAGTGGGTCTGCGTGCGTAATCGCAATCCATAATGAATCAGGTCCATAGTGCCCCTGAATCACAGTACAGCACATAATAGTTTTCCTTTTTCATATAATGACACACAGTAGTGGTGCCTCTTATACACAATGCCCACAGTAGTAGTGCCCCTTATACAATGCCCACTGTAGTGGTGCCCCTTATGCACTGCCCACAGTGGTAGTGCTTCTTATGCAGTGCCCCCAGGAGTGGTGCCCCTATGCAGTGCCCCCATTAGTAGTGTTCCCAGTGGTAATGCCCCCATTAGTAGTTCCCCCAGTAGTAATACCCCATAGTGCCCCCAGTAGTAATGCCCCTAGTAGTGCCCCCAGTAGTAATGCCCCATGTAGTATTTCTCCCAACAGTAATGCCCCCAGTAGTAATGCCCCAGTAGTAGTACCCCCAGTAGTAGTGCCCCTTACAGAAAAAAAACATTAACAATACTTACCTTAAACCCCGCTCCTGCATCCGCTGCTGTCCGTCTGGCCGCCCACTCCTCGGAACTATGGGAGAGAGACGTCATGAGTGAACTTCAGCCTCCGGCTGCCTCTGTAGGGAAAAGCAGGGTGACCACTAGTAACAAAATCTCAGCGGGCGCCCTGCAACTCCCTGCAGCGCCGGGCTGACAGGCCGGGTTAGGTGAGCAGGAGGAGGCGGAACTGGTTCCGTCTCCAAGTAGAACTGATGGAACGCAGTTCCGTCCTGTTCCAGGCCACTTTAACCCCTGCTGACAGGTATTATACTGTTCTCCTGAAATAGGTCACAATGGCGCTTATATGAATTTGGAGAAAAGTAAAATAATCAAGTAACTTTGTATCTGGAACAAACCATGTTGCAGTGCAAGAAGTGCAAATACATTTATTTTTGTGCATGCAGGGTAAATACTGGCTGCTTTTACATGTAGCCTACAACTGCTGACCAGCTATTTTTTTTGCTGCAAATTAAATTTAAGCTAGGAGATCTGTCCCAAAGCTAAATTTCTCTGCACATTTTATATCTGCCCCACCTGCAGTGCAACATGGTTTGTCCAGGTGCCAGGGCCATAACTACATGATGTCGTGCTGAGGGGGTAATCACATCAATTCCTGGACCATCCTCAGAATGCTCCGGGGGACTGTAAGGGCAGCAGAGTACATGTCTGGAGCGTGCTAAGGATGCTCCAGGCGGCACTGTTGTAGAGATTCTGGCTACAGGGTGCTGTTACAGGCACCCAGGTATCCAGATGCAGGGAAAGTGGGTGAGTGGCGGTGCCGCCTACAGAGCGCTGCGCTCTGTGCGGCCACACTGCTCGCACACCCCTAGTTACGACCCTGCCAGGTGCAGATCTACTTGCTCTTTTTTGCTTTATTCCCAACTCAGAATCAGACCAATTATCTTCAACTATAAGAAAAATTTGCTCTATCGCTACTTAGGAATCAGTTAAACAGCTATCAATAAATATATCTAACCAGTGGTTTTCCTCAGCCAACCAAACTGTGCTTCAGTTCTAGATTGCTTAACAGGATTACATGGGAAACACAAGAATGTGAATATTTTAGAACTAATCACCCACAAAATAAATATTACAGCTATGCTACTAAGAACAGAACTTGAAACTACAATCTCTTTTGGTACCTTAAGATCATAACAGGAAACGTTCTGCACAAGCACAATGGGGTCATGTAGAGTTGGAAGCATTTTATGTTATACACGTAGGTATAAAATGTGGCCCAAAAAGCTGCAAATATCTGTGGATGCTTAGTCGGATGCATAGCAGTGCAGTTCTGCAATAATAGCTTATGTGGCTGGTTTACGCCAGGAGACACAAAGCAGCATAAATTTGTGGCTCGACACTGTCAATGAACCCGCTATTAATTTGTACATAACATAATGCACTAAAGTGTCTGGACAGCTTTATTAATAAATGAGAAAGTTGCATTTACTAAGAAAGATACATTTAAATGCAGAACATTAACAAAATAAAAGCATAAATGAAATACAATTAAATACTAACATCCACTGTCTTCTCCTTTAACAATTAAATGAGATTCTTTTCTGCTATAGTCAGAATGAGAATATCAAATAATGTGAATAAATGGTTATGATCTCATATAATAGAGCAGACACATTCATTTATATACAGTGGGAGGGACAGAGACATAATCAGTCAATCACTAGTGCATATTTTACACCGGGAGCTAAGTACCCACATGAGATATGCCTCCAGAAAGGTGCATACAGTATATTGTACATCTGTATCTAGCTCTACAGATGTTCCCCACTTGTGGCTTCAGTCATGCCAAGTTACTTAATTTAATAATTTTTTCAGAATTTCATAATAAAACTTTTGGCCATGATAAAAATGCTGATTCAAAAATTATTATATACCAACAATACGCTCACATTTCCACTTATATGATTGAATGTACCACAGTGTATCCTACGGGTTTCTAGTTCCACACCACTTTAGTGTATGGCCCAAAAGTAAACTGTTAAAAGTACAGTGTCATTGACAGAGGTCCCACCACCACAACCACGCCGAATGGAGTCTGGCCTGTCTGCTTTGACTCTGTAGAATGTCTAACAGCCTATTATAAACATTTTTTAATCAGTTCAGACTGATGGCCCACTAGTCCAGCCCAAGGCAGTCCATTAGACCAGGTGCCTCTGAGCCCTGCCTATCCCTGTAACCGAGCTTAATTGACACACTAACTGCATGTAAAACTGTTGACTTCAAGTCAAGATCAATTGCTATGCATAATAATATGCAACTGGGCAATAGTGCATGTTAGTAACTCCTCAATGGCTACTTGCACCGGGACTATAAACAGTCTGACAGGTTATGGAAATAACATGACAGAGGGGGAGATGTGCTAAGCCCTGGAGAGCAATGGAGGGCTATGTACTTAGCCTTGGAGAGATATAAAGTGGAGAGTGATATAGTACCAATCAATCAGCTCCTAACAGTCACTTTACAGTTAGTGAGCTGATTGGTTGGTACTTTATCACTCTCCACGGCTTATACCCCTTTCACACTTGCTGCAATAACCCGGGTTATTATGCAGTGTGAGCGACCCGGCATTTCAACACTGGTAATGAGCAGAGTTGAATGCGGGTTCAACCTGACTCGCGATGCAATGTGAAGGGGTAATCCAGGTCGATGCGGCCCGGGTCACGTTCACAACATAGGAAGAGCCAATGCTTGGAGATGATCTCATCTATAATTCACAAAAGAAGAAAGAGAAAGTTATTCCTTAATGGGGCACTCACAGATCAAGACCTGGACAATAAATTGTCTCATAATATCACTGATACATAGTTACTATAACCAGGTATCTCATATAACATAAGTGCTCTGGGTCCCACATGCCCGCTTGCACAGTCCCATCGTCTAACAGACACCGTCAGCATGTATCGTGATTCACAATTTGCACTGAGGTTACAACATATTAAAAGGCACTGTACATGCCAGATCGCGTGTACCGCATGTCTCCTGACGCGCATTTCGCATCTACAGCTTAGTCATAGGATCACTGATATTATGAATTAATTTAAATATTTCTGTTAACCTGTGATAGTGTCATAATAAGGGGCCAATTGCACATATACTTGTGACAAACAGTCACGAAATAGCTGTATTGGTGAAATAATGTACCTCTGAGTAAGAGCCAGAACTCATTGTGTGATAACATCTTGGAGGACATTTGAGGGTGAGCTCAGGGTTATTCTGTCACTTTATTTGATACTATGAAGAAAAAGTATTGTGGTTTGTCAATAAACAATTTGATACAATGTGCATGTTTGCACAATTTACATCTACTATGAGCTCGGATTTACTGTCAATACACATGACTATGTGATAATTCTAATCAAAGATTCACTCTGTATATGGGAGATAATTCCTAATTAATTACATAATGTATGGTGTATGATCTAGCTCTTAGTAAGAACTATGCTGAGAAATATTTAACTATCAAGAATAAAACTGGCTCAGTAGATACAAAAACAGGATATCATATTTATAACACTGTACGATAAGGTGATATACAGTTACCATAATTTATGATTAGGCAGTGAATAATAAAGGACCCTTATATACATTCAATACGATATCTGAGAATTTAGACTCATTTATAAAGGATAATTGTCCTTGCTCTACAGACACCCATCTGAGATTTTTTATAATAAGCTATTGAGATATATGATGATGATTAAAGTACAGACAAAGAAATAATACAAGATAAAAATAGTGGTTACAGAAATTTTATTTTATTTAATTTTTGAACATCCTTTTCTGTTATTTTCCTTACATTTTGTGGACTACATTTTAAATAAGAAATATAAAAGTAATATTTTAATATTAGTATATATGAGAATTTCCCCTATACAGATGACAATTTATTGTCCAAGTCTTGATCCATGAGTGCCCCATTAAGGAATAACTTTCTCTTTCTTCTTTTGTGAATTATATATCTGGCTTTATTCCAGGGTGCACCTCCTTCTCAATTGCTCAACATTATCGTATTATTATACTATACATGATCATAATAAGGAAGGATTAATGTCAATATATCTAATCATATCTGTGCGGGTATTTTAGTTCTTTTTGTAGATGATCTCATCTCCAAGCACTGGCTTGGCAGGTGATGGCGGTGACGTCATCTACCTGGCAATGAGCCAGGTCAGGCCGCCAGTCTGAAAGGGGTCTCAGCCTGGTCACACCCGGGAAAGATGCGTGACCAAAATCTTCAGTGCGACCAGGCATTGCAATCTGAAAGGGGTATTAGTATATACACTCCATAAAGTGCAGTAGTTGCCCAAAGCAACCGAACAGCTTCTAACTGTCGTTTATCTTGCACAGTCTTTGAAATAAACAAAAGATATAGGTGTTGCGCTAATAAAGAATTAATTAATTATAACTGGACATGGCAAAAATCAAGATCAAGACACCAGATGTATAGTTAGAAATAGTTCTTTATATAATATGCATAAAAAGTATCAATATACAATAATTAAAACTACTTATTAAGAAGTCTATGCAGACTAGTCTGATAATATTATAAAAAGAAAACTTTCATTAGTGCCAAGCTGGGATTTTTTTTGCTGTTACAGTCTTTGAAATGATTGTTAGAAGCTGATTGGTTGCTTTGGGTAACTTCTCCAATTTCTCTCTCTCCACGGCTTGATACATCTCCCCTAGAGTGAGAGCTTTGTGAGTCCTCCTAATACACCTGCATGATTAAAAGGTTTCTACCAGCAATCAGATGCAACCATGTTGTGCAATGACAGTACTTACACAGATGGACCTTTTAATAGGAAATCACAAGGTAGTGGTTTCTGTTGCGTAATAAGTATATTATTAAAGCAATAATATATAAAGAAATGAAAAAGTGTACTGTACGTATCATTTAATAAATATGTGCAATATATGAATGTACTCTGCAGAACTAATTTACTACTCTTCATTTATTTAGGGCAATATGAATACAAACAAATGCTTCATTTACCATGCACTAGAATGTATACCACACAACTGCAAGGTAAGATTCAGTGTTATTTTCTGCTTTCATAATATAATAATCAAATATATTTACTATACTGTATAACTGAAATATGAATTTTAATTGGAACAGAAAGAAAACTCTGTTGATGTTTATATATATTTAAGGGATGTTTTTAACAAAAAATGCAAACAAGCAGATTGCTGTAATGCACAGCAATTCAATCAGCACTTTGTTTTTGTGTAGCACAAGACATGAGCGAGGTGGCTGCAGAATTTCACATTTAACTCAGCTGTCCTGAGTTAAGCTGCATACACATGTAAAGATTTTCTGTCCAACCATCCAGCTAGCTGACTGGTTGGAATGAAAATCTGGTAAGGTATGGGAGTAACTGATGATCAGCAATTTGCTCCTAAATGCCAAAAAACAGATGAAAATGGTCATCAGACAAGTTTGTTAAATGTTTGAGCTAAACCAGTGGTTCTCAAACTCGGTCCTCAGGACCCAACACAGTTCACGTTTTCCAGGTCACCCAGCAGGTGCACAGGTGTATTCATTAATTATTAACACATTTTAACAGATCCACAAGTGGAGCTAATTATTTCACTTGTGATTCTGTGAGGTGACATGGAAAACATGCACTGTTTGGGGTCCTGAAGACCGAGTTTGAGAACCTGTGAGCTAAACAATTTGTTCAAACAACAGTTATTTTCCATTTTCCGGCGCTTGGGAGCAAATTGATTGTCATTTGCTTTCATACCTTACCAGATTTTCATTCCAACCAATCAACTAGTTGGATGGTTGGACAGAAAATCTTTACGTGTGTACCCAGCTTTAGTTGTTTACTGAATGTTGCCATGTTTCTGAGTAAGTCCAATCCACATCACAAGTCACTGATGGATGGATGGATGAATGAATGAATAAATAAATTGCTCTGTATTGTTACAGTTATGAATTATTGATATAATCCTGTATGGTGCCTGTCTAACACATGCACACTGGATACCATATTCATGGACACCCCCTGGTGGTGACAGTGACATAAAGACCCTCCCACTTCTCCACTCACCATCCAGCAACCTAATACCTCTTTTCCACCAAAAACCCGGGTCCGGCCTGGGTTTTCAGGCAAGGCTCCAACCCAGGTCAGACACCGTTTACACAGCACCTTTGATCTGGGTTATTCTCAGGTCAGCCACGTTCACACTGAACCTGGGTCTGCCCTGCTAACCTTGTGAGGTCATAAAAAGTGGGAGGTAACTGCTCCACAATCACCAATCAGCTCATTTTAGGCATGACCCTGGTCAGATAACCCGGGTTGCGCCGTTTTCACTGCACCATTACCCAGGATCATCCTGGGTCCGACCATGGTAGCTACCTGGGTTGGATTGCCGGGTCACTTGACCCAGGTTATTTATCAGGGACCCTTTTACACTGAGCTGCAACCCGGGTAAACCCTGCAATAACCCGGGTTTTAGCTCCGGTGTAAAAGGGGTATTACAGTCCTGGTTTTAGTGAAATCCATGGTTAAGCCTGGATAGTTAAGTCAAAATAACTGAGGTACTAATTAAGTCAGCTGTGCTCAAGTATGGTTATCCTTAAAACCTGGACTGTTAGTTAGTGTGCCTTGAGGACCATGGTTGGGAACCCTTGCATTAAGTCATGTCACACAAGTGCTTGTGGCTTTGTATTAAGTACAAACTAAAAAACAGATTCCCAGCCAAACTTAAGGGGTGTTTTTTGTCTGTGGTAAAAATACACTTAAAAGAATATTTCACTGTTTGCTGATGCTAAATATTTTCTGTTTTCCTGGCAGGTCCCTGACATAGTCTGCGTTGAGCCTGCTCTCAAACCTCGAAAAACAAATTTGAAAAATACCTTAAAGGATTTTCTTTCAACAGTAGCTCGTGAGTTGAAATCCACAACAGACTCTGGGAACAGCTGTGAGAAGTGAGAGAGCTTCATTAATACCTTTTATCCTCAGACATATACACTCATAATACAATGGACACTCATAAATGCATTTGTCAACAATGTTATTTATTATTATCCGGAAGATTAGCCCTCCTGCTTCATTGGACAAACCGAGTTGCTCTTGTAAGAGTCGACATTGCACATATCTGAATTTCAATTGCTATATTTGAAATGTGATCATGTATTACCCTACATTTGGTGAGAGCGTGCCAGAATTGTTACTACATATATATATATATATATATATATATATATAAAACACACCTGTAGATGTTTTGTTTCCTCCATCATTTGCATTATATAATGTTATTTCTTTTGAAGAATTTATTTAGGAAAATGTAGGAGTTTTAGAATTTTTTAAAATAGTTTGGTAAATGTATGAATTTAATCTGGATAAAAAGCAGATTTGATTATATTGGCACAATTGGGTGCTACTATTTCAATATTTAAGCTAAAGTACATTTTCAATAGCTGTTTTAAATTCTTTTTGCATTATTTGGAATGCATGTAAAGCAATATAGCGACGTTCTCAGAAATTGCTATACAATATGAGAATTAATTCCAGAACTGTGGACATATCCGTCACTCAAAATTCCCAATTGGAAAGTCAGGGATTATTAGGCCATGAACCCACTGCACTAAACCACTGCTAATCTGTCCATTTTGGGCAAAGCCACCAATTTTTTTGTCTGGCGAAGTTGATAATGTCTTTGGAAACTCAGGACAGTTGGCAGATATGCATATCAGTATACCTGCTGTACTATCCTGTATTGCCAGATTGGCCTAGAGCACAGGTTCTCAAACTTGGCCCTCAGGACCCCAAACTGTGCATGTTTTCCACAGAAACACAAGTGAAATAATTAGCTCCACCTGTGGATCTTTTAAAATGTGTCAGTGAGTAATGAATATACCTGCGCACCTGCTGGGTGACAAGGAAAACATGACCTGCATGGGGTCCAGAGGACCGAGTTTGAGTACTACTTGCCTAGAGCAGTGGTTCTCAATTCCAACCCTTAAGGACCCCTAATGCTAGGCATACACTATACAATTATCTGTCCAATCTGGTATGAAAATCTGGTAGTGTATGGGAATGAAAATCTGGTTGGAATGAAAATCTGGTTTTAATGAAAATCTGGTAGTGTATGGGAGCAAATGACAGTCAATTATATGGTTTTAAACACTGCAAAACAGACAAAAACGATTGTTCAAATTGGTTAAATTTGTTTTAGTTAACCAATTTGGCTGGATGTCAATTTTTGTCTGTTTTCCAGTGTTTGTGAACAAATGTTCGATTGTCATTTGCCCCCATACATTACCAGGTTTTCATTCCAACCAGCCAGATTGGACAGATATCTGACAGATAATTGTATAATGTATGCCCAGCATAACAGGTTATATTTTGAAGATTTCCCTTTGTGGAAGCAGGTGGGATAATTAATTAGTGACTTAGCAAAATAGATTCACTCACTTGTGCATGAGTAAAGAAATCCACAAAACATGACCTGTTCGGAGTACTGGAGGACTGGAGTTGAGAACCACTGGCCTACAGCAATGCAAACTAACTTATTTTATGTCACATCTCCTACTAAGGGGTTCTCAAACCCTGTCCTCAGGACCCCACACAGTTCACATTTTCCAGATCACCTAGCAGGTGCACAGGTGTGTTCATTACTCACTAACGCATTTTAAAAGATCCACAGGTGGAGCTAATTATTTCACTTTTGATTCTATAAGGAGACCTGGAAAACATGCACGGTTTGGGGTCCTGAGGACCAAGTTTGAGAACCTGTGTCCTACCTGATGTCCAATATAGCATGTGGAAAATGTTAGGGTACACAATATTAACAAATGTGTGTAGAAAGAAGGGCTGTTCTATTACCTAAGATTCAATCAACTTTACATGGAAACTTTGTTTTTTTGCAAATATGTGGTTAAAATATGTATCTTAAAATGATTCATTACAATGCTTAATTACTGGCGATAACTACTGGAGATGCACTAGGGGGCAAATATGTTTGTATTTTGAAAGTACCTTCACACCAGAGATTTTACTGCCATATTGTGTTTTTAATACTATGAATATTTATTGTTAGTTTTTTTTAATATGTGTATACCGAGAATATATTGTGCTATTTATTAAAAATTATGAATATTTATTTAAAAACATACATCATCTTAGGGCTTGTAAAGACAGAATAAAACACCTTTATTTACCTGTGTTATAGCGCATGATGAGCACAGAATAAAATATTAATGTTATAGAGATAATTGATCAATATAATGCACTCATTATAATGATAAATTATCTGTATAACACCAGTAAATTGCTTTGTGTTCATTACTTCTTGTGTTGCATTGTATAACATAGGTCCATTTGTTATTCCAAGAGCTTACAAGCCCTAGAATGTTTGTTGTTATATTATGTAATTGGCACAAGGTCAGTTTCCTACCTGATTGTCAATGCAGTATTTGTCTCAGACTCACACCCAAAATGTGTTGTATTAACTTAACTGCAAATTCATACCGTATACATATAGAAACGTCTAGTGAAGTTCACAAATAATATGGTTAATGTTATACAGGTTAAGCCTCCCATATCCAAAATGCTTGGGACCAGGGGTATTTTGGATAACTGAATATTCCGTATTTTGGAATAATTGCATAACATAATGAAATATCTTGAGAATAGGACCCAAATATACACACAGACTGCATTTATGTGTTATATACACCTTACACACACAGCCTGCAGGTAATTTTATACAATATATTCAATAATTTTGTGATTCAAACAAAGTTGTGTACAGAAATGAAATTCATTTATGTTTCATATACACCTTATACACACAGCCTGAAGGTAATTTTATACAATATTTTTAATAATTTGGGCCTTAGACAAAGTTTGTGTACATTGAACCATCAAAAATCAAAGGTTTCATTATTTCGGTCATGCCAAAAAAATTCTTTATTTTGGAATATTCCATATGTCAGAATATTTGGATATGGGAGACTCAACCTGTATTAATGTGTTAGCACTAAAGAGATTTGGCAGGCGGGGTGTTTTCCATGCACAATAGACGTGTCTTAAACTGACTCATTGCACAATATAACTACTGAAGATGCATTCGGTCACATGATAACAAATATGTCTAGATTTTGAAAGCAGTCACAGTAGAGGTTTGCTTCAACAATGTGATTTTAATCTTATGAATATTTATTATATATTTATTTATTAATTAAATGTATGTTTATTTATTTTATATCAGTGTATGCAAGGACAATATTGTATTTATTAAATATTGTTATTAAATACAAGATAAAACACGATACATGATAAACAGAAAAAATTACTTGTATTACAGAAAAAATTATCATTATAATAATGCGAAAATCCTTCAGTATGCATTAAAGCACATATACTGTATTTATGATAACGGTTTAAAAAAAAATTGAGCTGTGCAAACAGGGTAACAGTGATGTTCTGTTGTATATCATGTTATTTTCAAATATACTGTTTAAATATTGATTTACCTGAATCTCAATAAAAATACAGTTTCTTTCATATTGTGATGTACAAATAATTTTATGTATAGACTAGCATTTGTCCTTAGCTACGCTTGTGTGGATATGTTATTTTATTGTGATGTGTATTTGATATGTAGTATTTGTCTAGGTGCACCATCTACTGGATTGACAGGTTTATTGCTACTCCATGAGTCAAGATAAGATGCCTGATTAGTGCTTAATTTATAGTTGGCTTCACCTGTGAATAGATCTTGAGATATATGCCAAGAGGTTCGCACTCACAGCCAATCATGGCAGTGCTCCTTATAGATCCAACAGGTATCCACATATAGAAAAAAAGGGAACTCACCAGGTAGATGAAAAGTTAAAATCACAACTTTATTCAGAACATGATTAAGAATGTCACCATAATAGTAGCCGATGTTTCGATCCCCACAGGAACACCACTACTTCTGATACCACTATTCCTGCTGCTCTCCTCAGGAGGCCTCACATTCTCTCATATCTCACGCTGCCGGGGGTCGCCATGGTGGTGGTGTCCTTCTATCCCCCAGTTACTCCTACCAACTCTTACACGCAGAACCGTCCCTTACATTTTCTACATTTGAGGTTCATGCCAATACGACTCTTCCGACCAGTACACCTGTGAGTAGCTGTTATTTACCATCCTCCAGGCTCTCCTTCCAAATTCCTTGACAACTTCTTCCCTCTATTATCTTAGGTGACTTCAATGTCCCTACAAAATCCTCTGCCTCTAAACTCCTAACCCTTACATCTTTATTTGGTCTCTCCCAATGGACCTCACCACCCTTCCATGTGAGTGGCCACTCACTTGACCTGGTTTTCACTCACCAATGTGATTATTCCAAATCCCCATTACCCCTCTCTGACCACAGCACTCTCTCCTTCTCCACCTTTGCCTCTAAAGACTACCATTACTAAGTGTAACATTGACACAGTTTCCTTACTCTCCCTACTCGACTCTCTTCTCTCCCCTATTCTTTCTCTCTCCTGTCCTGAACAAGCAGCTTCCTTTATACAATGCCTCCCTTACTCCTGCTCTGGACTCTGTTGCTCCGGCAATCACTACTCACCCACGCAGATCCACACCTCAACACTGGCATTCCAAATGCACCAGATACCTGCAAAAGTGTTCACGAGCCGCCGAGCGACAGTGGAGGAAATTGTGCTCTAAGGCTGACTTTCTCCATTTCATATTTATGCTCTCATCCTACAGTGCTGCCCTTTCCCTCTCTAAACAGTCATATTTCAAGAACCTCATCTCCTCCCAGTCCTCTAATCCCTGGCGTCTGTTTGCCACTTTCATCTCCCTCCTCTGACACTCCCTCCTCACCCCCTCCACACTCTCTGCCCTTGACTTTGCCACCTACTTTACAACTAAAATTTAATTGATATGTCACGACATCATGTCCCACCAAACCCCCAGCACTCCACCCTCCGCCTTTCCCTGATCATTTCTCCCTATCCATCTCACCAACTCTGACATATTTCTCCCCTGTGTCAGGAGAGAAAGTCATGGCCCTCATCCGGTCCTCCCCTCCTTCCAATCAGCTACTGTCACTTTACAGGCTGTGTTTGAAAAATTACAGGAGCTGAATGCATGGTACTTTATCTCCGTCCACTTTATCTCTCTCTCCAAGGCTTAATACATAGACCCCAATGTGACACGGTGAAAGACTAGTTACAGTAATACTACATTAATACCCATTTAGCCATACTTACCTGCTAGACTGTCCTGCAGGCAATTTTGTAGAGAACAGACTCCCTGACTGCCTCCTTCATAATCTCTGCACATATGCGGGTGGATCAAGGAAATAAGGTAAGTGAGTTCCTTCTTCTATTCTCCCCCAGCAAATGCTGCTTCTCACTCACCGTGGCTCGTCCAACCTCTGCCTCCAGCAGCACGGCGTGATGTCGTGATGTCATGCGTGCCGACTCCAGTCCAAAACAAACTTTATTGAACACAGATGCCAGGGGGCCTCAGGGTGTCCTGGAGGTTGGTGGAGCATCCCAAATGGGCCCTCCTCCTATTACTTAATGACGATCGGGTTGGGGAAGGTGGCGGGTGGTAGTAGCGGCCAGGCCTTCTTCTTTTGTTCATGGGGGTAGTGTGGGGCTGCAGGTTGTGCAGTGGCTGTAGGAGTGGGTGGGCCGCCTCCCGTTCTGCCAGGGTCCACTGCCACTGGGACTGCCCCTTACACTACAGCAACACCAACCTTTAATCTACATAGATTTAATGGCTGCCCTGACCCAGAGATGCTGTGTAATGTGTCAGCGTGGCCTACTTGGCCACGTCACACCTCCTGCATCACCGGTCAGAAAGTCAGCAAATATGCTCATCTATTACCTAAATCAATAGAAGGACCATGATGTTGAAGCAGCACTGTTCTCTTTGTTGACACAGGATCAGTGCTGCCAATAAGAATTTTTTTTTAAATAGGTAGCATGACCCACTTACAAATTACATTACCCACTGTAGAGCTAGCCAGTATTGACTGATTATCAATTTATCTATTGGCAATTTATCTATTGGGGAGGGGAAAGTCAAAGAATTATCATAGCACGACTCCATACAGCTGTTCATATTTGTCTGGTGGATTAGTGAACGAAAATTTCCATACTTACTGTATATCTAGAAAAGTTAGAAACAGACATACTCCTTACATAAAAGCTTTTCTTTTTTTGAACAGTTTTACAAAAGATTTCTTTAAAAATAATCTTTATTACAAAAAGAGGCAAAGAAAATGTTCTATTTAAATTTATGTCTAACAAATTCCCTGATTGTCCTAAAAAATAATGTTATTAGGCGTTCAAATTAAATGTGCAGACATGGGCTACCATAGGTGCAAGGACTGCAGCTGCTATGGGCCCAGAGCTGAGGGGCCCATCTTCCTTGTCATAGTTACATGTGTTCCGAACATCTTTCACCATTGGGTGTTACATAGGGGCCCTTACAAACTTTTGCTATGGGGCCTTCAAATCTTTAGTTACGCCCCTGTCTCTTTGTTAAAACAATTACGTCAGTGTGTGGAATTGCAGCAGCTGGGATGCCTCATTCAGCCTTCATGGTTTTCAGTTCTAAATCGTATTGCACAACATATGATACATACAGTATATCTCATTACAACCACATTGTTCCAATATATGACTAGGTCATTGTCATCTAGTATGTTAAGCATTTTTAGAATTTATATGCTTAAATGTTTTTTTTGCGTAAATTTGGTTTAAAAAAAACAATGGGGGCATTTATAAAAATTAGTTCATAAGTTAACTATAATTCAGTCTGGTGTGTATACCTGGAGACACAATGGCTAGCCCCCAATTGTGTCTTCTCAGTTGACTGGACATAGTCAGATCGGGATGTAGTTAGGTGACCGGTGGACTGAATGCCGACAGTGAATTCCTGGCATGGGTCTTAAGATAGGCGTCGAAATACCGACACCTATCTTAATCCCGACGCTGGAATCCAGCTATCTGATATTCCAAACGAGGTAATTCCAGTCAGTCTAGCAGTTAGCTGCAGGGGGAGGGTTAGGTTTAGGCACCCCCGGGGGGGACTTAGGGTTAGTCACCCCCTGGGGACGGTTAGGGTTAAGCTAGGGAAAGGAAGGGTTAGGGTTAGGCGCCACGGGGAGGGAGGTTAGGGTTAGGCACCCCCGGGAGGGTTAAGTTTAGGGTGCGGGAAGGGGGTTTAGGCACCCCTGGGGGGATATAGGGTTAGGCACCACCCCAAGTGTGTTAGGGTTAGGCACCACTAAGGGAGGGTTATGGTAAGGGGGTGGAAGGGAGGGTTAAACTGCTTACCAGCTCTAGTCGGGATTTGTTCAGGTCGGGCTTCTGCTGTTGGGATTTCGATCCCATTCCGTCAGATCAGTGTGTTCTGTGGAATCACTGTAGTCGCAGTAATGTACATGATTGTATGCACAATGCAAATAAAATAAAAATGTCAGCATACTCATGTATCAAATACAGTATATCCATTCCATTCAAGTATGGCTTTGTCAAGTGGAGGGAGCAATTGACTGGCTGAGAAACGATATGCGGTTTGTTTGTGCCGGCGTCTGAGGATGGTGCTCATGCGGCATCTTTACCAGCACACAGCTGCCTCAGAGTTCCCCTCCCCGCACATGCACACAGTGTCAGCAGGGAGTGAGAGCTGAGGACAGGGTTGTGGGAGGCAGAGCTGAGGACAGCGTTGTGGGAGGTGGACAGAGCTGAAGACAGTATCTGCAGGGAGGTAGGTGGTGCTTCTGGGATGCTCCTGAGGACAGCCAGACCGGCCCATCTGGCCATCGGCACTTCTGGGGTTTGCAAGAAGTGCTAGATTGCCAGACCATCCCTGAATGTGAGACTACTAGAAGTTATTAATGTAAAGTTAGCATTATTCATATAATATTTATATAAAATTAATTGTTTGTTTGTCCGATTATGCATTCGGACACTCCTGCACCAAATGGGATGAAACCAACGCGAGGTGGCCCATTTGGACCCTGGCCAGGTTTTAGGGGGGTTAGGATCCCGGTCGGAATGGTAACATACATTGGGCAGAACTTTGATCCGGGAACGCTGGCCAGAACTTTGACCCAGAGAGTCTGTTTTGAGCCTTCCACTGGATGGATTTGAATGAAAACTTCACAGAGGGATGGCAATTGGTTTGGGATGCCTAATGGAGTGTTTGAGGAGTGTGCCTTACAGAACTTTGACCCAGGGAGCTTGATCTGGGCCTTCCACTGGATGGATTTGGACGACATCTCATCATTAAGACGAAAACTTTACAGAGTGCTAACATTGAATCCATGAAGACATACTATGGGGATTGAGGTCCCGGTCAGACCTCCTGTTGGTGTATACTGGCCAGAACTTTGATCCAGAGAACCTGTTTTTGGCCTTCACTGGATGGATTTGGATGAAAACTTCACAGAGGGGTGGAAATTGGTCTAGGATGCCTAATGGAGTGGTTAGGGTCCCAATTGGACCTCATCACGGAGTGCGCCAGGCAGAACTTTTATCCAGGGAGCCTGTTCTGGGCCTTCCACTGGATGGATGACGTCACATAATAAACTTAATAACTTGAACATTTAAACCCGGGCAATGCAGGTGTGGCATATGGAGTGTGGCATGATGTACTGTTCATGCTCCTCCAACTGGTATGGATGGGGGTCACAATTCCTGAGCAGCTGAGTGTGCTTACTTCACCACCTGTGTTGTATATGGATTCCCTCTCACCATCTTTAACTACGTGGTACTGACTCCAGCTACTGTGGGGTCTATTCACAGAGCAGTGAAAAGCCCTTTATCAGTGATAACAGGGCTTTTCACTGCTTCGTCCTATTAATTTGTAACCCACTTTTATGCCTATAGCCGAGCTACCTTCTCCACCCAAGCATTGGTGTTTTACTGTACAGGTTGAGTCTCCCATATCCAAAATGCTTGGGACCAGGGGTATTTTGGATATTGGAATATTCCGTAGTTTGGAATATTTGCATAATATAATTAAATATCTTGGGAAAGGGACCCAAATCTAAGCACAGTATGCTTTTATGTTCTATATACACCTTATACACACAGCCTGCAGGTCATTATATACAATATTTTCAATAATTTTGTGGCTCAAACAAAGTTTGTGTACATACATGAAATTCATTTATGTTTCATATACACCTTATACACAAAGTCTGAAGGTAATTGTATACAATATTTTTAATAATTTGTGCTTTAAACAAGGTTATTGTACATTGAACCATCAAAAAGCAAAGGTTTCACTATTTCAGTCATGCTAAATAAAAATTCCGAAATTTCGGAATATTCCGTATGTTGGAATATTTGGATAAGGGAAACTCAATCTGTATTAATTGGGCCTGCTTGGGAAAGCCACATGCAAATGTCTGATTACCCTTTTTGTTTTTTCTTTACCAATGCAACATGTATATTACATACAATATGGTGATATTTATAACCACTTACACCACACCTGGAACGTTTAGTATGAGGTTACGTTTCTTTCTGCTGTCCGATCACCTTCTTTACCACAATCACTCAAGATGGAAGATAGTTTTATTTCATAAGTATAGTTACATTTAGCCCTTAAGTAACAGGAAATGAATCCAATATATATTTTTACATAAGAGCAGATATCTATGTATTGGTAGTACTGAGGCAAAAGATGCACCATATACATGTTATAATTCTAAAGTGGCCACTCTGTCACTTCAGTGCCATCCAATAAAGGTTTACCTTTACAGTTTTATATGGCGGGTATACTATTTATATGCAGTTATATTGTAGCTACAAGTAACGTATTCCAGTGATGAATCTCACCCTATCACCAGAATATTACATTTGCAGAAAAAAACATTTAACAATAATAACATATACTAATAATATGTAACATAATTAATCTCTACCACTAGTAACAGTCACTGTAGTAGTTAGGGGATAGTCAGCAGGTTAGATATATATGCATATATATTATAGGCAAAGCTTATGGCTGGTTTCCTAATCCTTCCCTTTGTTATATGATGCTTATATCTTTTTGGAACAGGATTGGCGTAAATGTAATTTTTCTGTTTTCTCCTCCTGAGTATCAGACTCTTATATAAGAGAAACAAATTATGCAGTACTGTATTGTTGCTATTTTTTTTTTTCTTCAAGTTGGGTAACCTTAGTTATGGTGCATACACAAGGGACGATCGTCAACGATAACAATTACGTTGCATGATCTCACGGGTGTGCTGGACGATCGATATCGATCATCCAGCACACCATGTACCCACCAACAACTAGAATGACCGCGATCAACTATTGCGGATCTGTATAGTAACCTGGTCGGTTGGCCTGCATGTACGTGTGATGGTCGATATCGTTATCATCCATGCGTACCCGCACATCGCAGGTCGTTGGCCACAGAGAAATGGACGATATGAACGATAACGATATGATCGATATCATTATCTTTCATATCGTTGATTTTAATTGTACCATGTGTACGCACCATTAGGATTCATTGTCCCCCCTGCAGATAGTAGATATAGTAATTGTCTCTCCCCCACTCCTTAAGGTGTGTATCCACTTGCCGATAGAGGAAGGACAGTACGATTACAACATTGTAATCATACAGTCGTTCCTCTTCCTGTAATGTGCCTACACTGAACGATGTGTCATTCAGTGCAGTTACCCTCCCTCATCCCCTAACATGCACAGTCTGTCGTTATCGGTAGGTTGGCCCTGCATGTTCAAGTGATGATTGATGGCGAAAATGACCAGCGGGAGTGCGCATTGCTGGTTGTTTTTGACATTTTCATGCACTATTTCTGAGCGATTAATGAGCGATTGAACGATAACTATGTCGTTATCTTTTAATTGCTGATTTTAATCACCTAGTGGATACGCACCTTTAGCTTTCAATAGTGATGCAACTTAGAAAATCCTATACTGTTAGTTACAATTGAACTGACACAGCTACTTTCATTCACTATTTGCTGCATTCATCTACAATGAATCTGCTAGAAGCCTGAGCTATGATAACATGGCTCAGTAGCACTGTTGTGTTGGTGCCTCCTGTCACTGTGTGATTGCTATAAGTTTGCAGCCTGTGTGGAGATACTTATGGGGTTAACTGCTGAAAGTCTTGTCCCTATCCTCAGTCTGACATGTAGAGGGGCAGTGTCATTATACTGACCAAACTTGCCGGCTGTACTGCTCTCCTATTGGCTTTTAGAGCTCACAACTCAGCCTCCTCAAGAAGGGAAGTCCCGGCTCTCAATCACTGGCTGTCATTGGCTGCTATTCTGCCTGTCACTTCAGCCCTGCCCCACTG
Organism: Taudactylus pleione; assembly: GCA_031769625.1. Lineage (NCBI taxonomy): Eukaryota > Metazoa > Chordata > Amphibia > Anura > Myobatrachidae > Taudactylus > Taudactylus pleione. The sequence goes on from JAUIMM010000098.1 coordinate 1,603,715, forward strand.
TGGCTGGGCTCTCCTCTCTTGTGTCACCACACAGGCTTCACCACAGCTTCTGTCTCCCCAGCTCTGTAGTTTAGATCAGCTCCCTCTCTGGCTTCCCTCCCTGTGCCTGGCTGCCTGTGTGTTACAGATTGGCAACAGCACAGGGCACTGAGAGGACAGCACTTGTGTGACACCCACTATACGGCCATGTAATGCTAGGTGTGGTGTAATAGCTTGTTGACTTACCGAATATAGTTTCTGTTTTGTCAGGGAATCTTCCAAATTATTCAAGTCAGATAATGACAATAAGTTGAACAATGAGGTGAATTTATTCACACATTTCAATTTCACAAGAGAGCAAATCTGTACAATACAATTTTAAATAAACTATTCACAATACAGTAAATGCACTCTGGTCCAGGGGGAATTTTATTAAACTGGAACACTTCCTTCTTGTGCTGTGAACAAATGGGTTAGTTTTACCCTTATACACTGCTAGCTACACATATACTGACACAATTACCTTAACCAATGATGCATACCAGCATTCCAGACCTACTGAGCTCAGTAATCCCTAAAGTTTGGCCAATACAAAGGGGTATTGGCCAGACTTTGGGGATTACTGAGCTCACTAGGTGCACGTTGGTGCACATTTGAATAAACGGAGGTGTTTATGGTATAGCTCCCTGATGACTGAGGATAGTGATGACTGCTGTACTGACACTTTGTGCTGTCCCTTATGTTGACTCTGTCACTTTAATGTTGCAAGCCTGGGCCTGTGAATGCCTTTAGGTAGACTGTAGCTGTCCCTGAAGATGACTGACTTTGCTTATTATGGATATACCCCTGTAGTTTTATTAACCTGTTATGAGGCACCACTATGCATTAGTTTCCAGAGCGCACAGTGGGCCTGATTCAGACCCACTAGCGAGCGGCTGTCCGCTCGCAAGTGGGTTGATGTTATGGACTGAGCATGCGCACGACGGAGGGAGCTCCGTCGTGCGCATGCGCCAGACGCGACGAGCGAAGGAAAGTCCTTCGCTCGCTGTGTCCGATCAAAGGGGGCGTGCTGTCAATGTTGATTGACAGCACGCCCCCTTTGGTGGGCGTGCCGGGGGCGTGCCTCCCTGACGGGGGCGTTCCCACGGGAACGCCTCCCGTCAGAAGCCGGCCCACTGACATCACTAGTGATGTCAGTGGGAGTGATTTTGGCTCTGATAGAGCCAAAATCACTCCGGAGCTTGCGGTTGAAAACCTCAACCGCAGGCTCCGGCTCGCAAATTCGATGGTCGCGATGGTCTCGACCATCGCGACTATCACAATGCACGCTCGTATAGCCTGTGGGTGGTGACCCACAGCTATACGAGCGTCCAGGAGGACGCTCCATGAAAATGGAGCCCGGCCCTCATTCAGAGCGTACGGCTCTGAATGAGGGCCAGTTTTGGCTATGCTGAGGTGTTTCACTGTCCACGCTTAATGCTGTGAAATTTACCTCAGAATATAGTTTAAGGATCTAGTTAGTCCTTGTAACTGTTATTCAAGACAATTAAGAAGGGTAGATGGGAAGAGATTACCCCTCTGCTATAAATGTTACTGAGATTATAATTAGCTATAATGCTCCATCCACACTGAATGCCGGTGTTACATTTGCCCTAATTGTCATCAGAAGCTAACTAGGAGCTGACAGGTAATTAGCCCTTTGCTTGTCTTTTTCTACCTGCAATTTCTGCCAAACTTTGTGTGGTGCAGACAGACAGACCTCCTCCCCCTTTTAGCACCTTGCAAGGGGAGCTCTCTGGCTGTCTGTATTCCGGCTCACACCTTCCGGCTGCGATGGGACCGCACAGCGTGCACCGGTAACTCCCATTTTCCCGTGCCTCAGGTAGTGCTCCTCCTTCGCTCCGGTAAGTGCAGCGCTGCTCATTTACCTCAAACGACTCTCCCAGCAGCCCCCGCGGGTCTCCCTTTTATAGTCGCGGTCATGTGCGGGTTCGTTTCCACCGCCCGCACGTGCTGCTCTGCCCCCGTACTCATTAGCCCTCTATGGGGCTATCTCTCCCCCTATCCAGTGTCTGCAGTGTCCTGTCCCTCGCGCGTGCCCATATAGAGATTTTTGTCCAGCGTTGGCAGCCTGCTCCAATGTCCTCTCTGAGGGGGGAACCTGACACGTGAATTAATGAACTGGGCATACACATCAATCAGCCTATTTTTTACTATTAACACTGTGTAAGTATATGAATTATCTTTGTGTTTAACTGTATATATAATATGTGTCAACTTGACAGTGAACGCCTTCAGGCATACCTCCCAACATGACCCTCTCCAGGAGGGACACAATGCTCTGGTCCTGGACTTCCCTGGTAATTTATGATTGGTGGAGGCTCCAGAGGTGGGGCCGCAGAACAGTCCAAAATTCAAATAGGGGAGTCACACCAACTGCCAGTGAGTCCCAGCCAGTGATGTTTGGCAGCGTGTGAAATGACAGTTGGTGTGACTCCCCTATTTGACTTTTGAACTGTGCTGCAGCCCCACCTCTTACCAGGGAAGTCCAGGACCAGAGCATTGTGTCCCTCCTGGAGAGGGTGATGTTGGGAGGTATGCTTCAGGGGTATCACACTTGGAGGAAAGGAACAGGAGTCTGACTGACAGCTGCTGAGGCTGCCTTTTATACTCGGCCTTCCAGCTGTTGTTAAAATACAAATCCCAGCAGGCATTGCAACAGGTTTATCATGGCCAAATAGCAAAACTGTGGCAGGACATGCTGGGATTTGCAGTTCTATAACAGCTGGATGGCCATTTATTGCGCACCCCAAAGTTTGTATGTGGGGCTTCCAGCACATTCCAGGCTCATGCAGCTCTAGAATTTTCTCCATCAGAGTCATAGGGGTAAATTTACTAAGAATCTGATTGAGGTTTTTTTTTTCAACTCGATTAGCATCACCAAAACTGTGGTGAATTGAGGTTCCTGAAACTCACAAATTTACTAAGAAGTGAGTTTAGCTGAGAGTGAGTCGGCTGATGGTGAAGCAGATCGAAATTTCTCCCCCGATTTGCAAGTTTAGATGAGATTAGTCGCCCGAGATTGCAGTGTTTTCTCTCTGCCTAACTCTTCCGAGCAAGCAGCCTGCACATTTCAGTGAGATATGTGAAGGCTGATTGTGTGTTGTACCAGTAAAAAAGGGTTAAATCTTTCTAAAAAAATTATGTAGGGTCCCTCCACAAAAGCATTACCAGCCTTGGGCTGCTCAGCTAGTCCTGGTACCTATAATTACAGGATAAAACGTGTAGGGTTCCACCGTAATTCAGTAACCAGCACCTGGCTGCAGGGCAAGTCCTGGTTTTAAATTAAGTGGGAAAAAATGCGTAGGGGTCCCCCTACTTTTAAAACCAGCACCAGACCCAAACGTCCGGAGTGCTGTAATGCCACAGCCAGGATACCCTATCGCAGGGTCTCCCAAGCCAAAGCATTCACACCCCAAGCCAGTCAGCCCAAGCTGGGGATCTCAGGGGAGGTAGTGACCCCCCAAGAAGGGGTCCCCCATCTCCCGAAACCCCAGTCTTATGCTGAAGCCCGGGAATCCTCCCTGCACCCCTGAGCTGTGGGTACGGGGGTAATAATGGGAGAAATAGTTCTAAACTATTGTATTTTACAGTGGAACTACAGGTGCCAGCATGCCTTCCCTTTGGCACTTGTGGAACGACAAGTGCCAGCAGGGGGCTGGCACCTGTACCCCTACTGTAAAATAAATAGTTAAAGAACCACAGTACACTCACACATACCTATCCCACTCACACATACTTACCTGCTGCCAGCTGTTCATGCCCACTTCTCCATGTAGAATCCAATGGGAGTACCTTGAATAAAGATCCCATACTCACCTACATCCTGGCGCCGGTCTCTTAAGCATCCCCAGGTCTTGGCAAAAAAAAAAAACTTAGTGACCCGGACCAGACACTTACATTAGCGGTGTATGTGTGTGACCACATACACCGCTAGCCAGCTGCTGACTGCTCAGTGTGAACTGTCAGGAGCCGCAGCCAATAAGCTGTCGCTAACTGTAGAGCGGCCGCTGAGTGGCTTCGGCTCTGGCTCCTTACTGACTGTCGGTCCACGTGGGAACAGTCAGGTGCTGGAGCCAATCCACAAGTGCCAAAGGACAGGCATGTTGGCACCTGTAGTTTCACTGTAAAATACAATAGTTTAAACCTATTTTTACAATACTATTACCCCTGTACCCACAGCCCAGGGGTGTGGGGAAGAGCCCCGGGCTTCAGCCTAAGCCTGGGGTTTTGGGAGAGGGGGGAACCCTTCTTGGGGGGTCCTCACCTCCCTTGAGATCCCCGGCTTGGGCTGACCGACTTTAGGTTTTAATGCTTTGGTCATGGAGACATACACATAACAGCACCAGACCCCCTATATTTAAAACCAAGACTGGCCCTGCAGCCAGGTGCTGGTTCCTAAATCACAGAGGAACCTTATTATATTTCCCCCCCGTAAGTTTAGGAACCAAGACTGGCTCAGCAGCCCAGGGCTGGTTATGTCTTTTGGGGGGGGGGGGGGGGAGCCTATGTCATTTAAAAATAAAAAAACTTTACATTTTGTATACAGGCAGAAACCTCCACAAATCACACTAATTTGTGTATGTTTCAGCCAAACACGCAGCTCAGGAGGTGGAGTTTTTAAAACTTCAATTTATCAGCGAGCTTGCTACAATCTCACCCGAGATCTAATCTCGATTCTTGGTAAATTCCCAAATTGTATCTGTACTTCAGAGTTTGGTCGATGGTGAGTTTATTCGAGTTTGCAATCTCACCCGAGTTTTACAGTGAAAAATGAGAACTCTCTCCCAAACTCACCCGAATTTGTCTTTAGTAAATTTGCGAGATGAAAAAATAGCATAAACTCACCCAAGATTGCAATCTCGACCAAACTTGAATCTTAGTAAATTTACCCCACAGTCCCCAAAATAGCTATATATATATATATATATATATATATATATATATATATATATATATATATATATTATAATTTAAACTCACTTTCTTGTCAAATCTGATCACTAGCTATAGCTAATGAATTGAGGGCCTGATTCAGACCCACTCGCAAGCGGCTGTCCGCTCGCAAGTGGGTCGATGTTGTGCACTGCGTATGTGCACGACGGCGGGAGCTCCGTCGTGCGCATGCGCCAGACGCGACGAGCGAAGGAAAGTCCTTCGCTCGTTGTGTCTGATCAAAGGGGACGTGCTGTCAATGTTGATTGACAGCACGCCCCCTTTGGTGGGCATGCCGGGGGGTGCCTCCCTGACGGGGGCGTTCCCAAGGGAACGCCTACCGTCAGAAGCCGGCCCACTGACATCACTAGTGATGTCAGTAGGAGTGATTTTGGCTCTGATAGAGCCAAAATCACTCCGCGCCTTGCGGTTGAAAACCTCAACCGCAGGCTCCGGCTCGCAGTTTCGATGGTCGCGATGGTCAAGACCATCACGGCCATCAAACTGCACGCTCGTATAGGCTGTGGGTGGTGACCCACAGCTATACGAGCGTCCAGGAGGACGCTCCAGAATTATGGAGGGCGGCCCTCATTCAGAGCGTGCGCTCTGCTCAGAGCGTACGGCTCTGAATGAGGGCCTGAGTCCTTTCTTGGTCACCCTCAGGGTTTTGTCTACTATAACCTACATATGATCATGTGAAGTAAAGAGACACTGGACACGAATGTGTATGTAACATCAAGCATCTCCTCCTCTCTGCTTTATTTAACAAACAGACTCAAATTTATAGGCTTCAAGTAACACATCTGTTGTTCATTATCTGCAATGAAACTAATGAGCTGGCAGTCTCAAGACTTCCTAAGATTTGAATAACATTCCCATATACAGTATGTACATATGCTTTGCTGTGCATATTTGACAGGCTCTGTACAATGTATTAACCCTCTCCTGTCCTGTACATTTACTTTCAATTAATACATGGCATATTTGAAAACAAAATGGCTTCTATACTTCCACACTCACCTGTATTGCCTGGCATATCTATTTAATCCTTTAATTAAGGGTACACATTGAAAGGGTTACCATGGAGAAATCTCAGATTTCTCCAGCGGTGCCCCTGATTAGTGTAGATATTGCTTCCCCTTACAGTAATATGGGAAGAGTGATTCATAATAGTAATGGAAAGCTCTGACAGGAGAAGAGCAGTGACTGCTGTCTTCCTGCCTTCTACCTGTTCTCCCCACCCCCTTCTTTGACAGCTAGCCAATCAGTGATGCCTGGTCTGCTCAGCTAAAGAGAAGCAGTGATGTCCATCATCCTGCTTCTGGGACCCGGCCACCTCAGACTGCTGACTGCTCCCCCCACTTGCTGACCCACTCTGCCCTCATAACTGATCCACACTGCCAACTTCTGCACCCCTCCCTACCCCCCTTTGCTGACCCACTCTGCCCCCACTACTGTTGGTACACTGCTGAATGATGCAGTGTAGAGGGGCTCTTTCCCCGCTGATCTGCTCTGCCCCCACTACTGATGCACACTGCTAGTACAGTAGTGTGCATCAGTAGTGGGGGCAGAGCAGGTCTGCTAACTGCTGCACCCCCTCTCTCCCCCCGCTGACCTGCTCTGCCCCCACTGCTGATCCACATTGCTGACTTCTGCACACTTTCTCTCTCCCCACTCACCCACTCTGTCCCCACTACTGATGCATACTGCTGACTGCTACACCACCTCCAAATCGACTGACCAATCATATGCACTGCTCCTCTGATCATGGCACAGTCGGCGCATGAACAGTGAGAAGACCTATCGGACTCCTGATATGTCTGACTTCCCACTGCTTCCAGGGGGTCGCGGTGGGCCCATTTATCACAGGACATTGATGATATACACACTCTGGCAGAGTCCCTCTTTATGCAGTTTAAATACTCAATACAGCAGGAGGTGGTGCAAGCCTTTACACCACTATATGTGGATGTATGCACTGTGCATCCACCTAAAGAGGATTTGCCCTTTTTTGAAAACATGACAGGTGTGTTGTAGTCAATACTTAACTCACTTGGACACTCACTTTCATGGCCCTGAAATGCGGATCAGTCGATCCTGAAATGAAGAGAGCAATTAGTAGTGGCAGAAAGGAAAGATGTGAAGGGGACCACCTGTCTAAAAGTTGGATCAGGTATAACCGTAGTAATACCTCATACACATTAAGCCATATACAGTAGTAATACCCCTTACACATCAGGCCATATAGGGCTGCCATCAGAAATTGTGGGGCCCGGGACTGACAAAATAGGCAGGTCCCCCCCTCCCCTTCTCCCGCTAAAATAATTTGTCAAATATTTTGCCCAAAATGTATTAAGCCTGCCACCACGTCCCACTTCTCTTTTCCCCCCTGGTTTATAAAATATATGACTGTACCAGATCAGTGCTCAGACTGCCCTTCCCAGCATTTTCCCACTTACCTTATTTCCTTGAAGAAGGCTCTGAGTCCTTTCTTTTATTCTCCCCCAGAAAATGCTGCTTCTCACTCACCGTGGCTCCTCCAACCTCCAGCAGCACGGCATGATGTCATGCGTGCCGACTCCAGTCCAAAACAAACTTTATTGAACACAGGTGCCAGGGGACCTCAGGGTGTCCTGGAGGTTGGTGGAGTGGCCCAAATGGGCCATCCTCCTTTTACTTAATGACGATCAGGTTGGCGAAGTTGGGGGACGGTAGCAGCGGCCGGGCCTCCTCCTTTACTTCATGAGGGTAGTGTGGGGCTGCAGGTTGTGCAGCGGCTTTAGGAGTGGGTGGGCTGCCCCCATTCTGCCAGGGTCCAGGCCAGGGGCTCCAGTACCGGCAGACCCCCCTGATCGGGGCCCTATGCCACACACAGTAGTAATGCCCCTTACACTACAGCAACACCAACCTTTAATCTACATAGATTTAATGGCTGCCCTGACCCAGAGATGCTGTGCAATGTGTCAGCGTGGCCTACTTGGCCACGTCATGCCTCCTGCATCACCTACCTGTCAGAAAGTCAGCAAGTATGCTCATCTGTTACCTAAATCAATAGAAGGACCATGATGTTGAAGCAGCACTGTTCTCTTTGTTGACACAGGATCAGTGCTGCCAATAAGAATTTTTTTTTTTTAAATAGGTAGCATGACCCACTTACAAATTACATTACCCACTGTAGAGCTAGCCAGTATTGACTGATTACCAATTTATCTATTGGGAGGGGAAAGTCAAAGAATTATCATAGCACGACTCCATACAGCTGTTCGTATCTAGTGGATTAGTGAATTAAAATTTCCTTACTTACAGTATATCTAGAAAAGTTAGAAACAGACATACTCCTTACATAAAAGTGTTTCTTTTCATTTTTTGAACAGTTTAACAATATTAGAAATGAACCTCTATATACCCCTGCCTATACCTTCTGAAAACCTTCCTATAAACCTCTAAACACAACGCTAATTGCGTACGCAGTATGACCGCAAATAAAGACAGGAGTGGAATCTGTGGTTCCAACGCACAAGTATTATTCAGGTAAAAGTACAGTCAGTTACACGCAATCTATACATACATAATTTAGGCGTAAAAAGGAAATAATACAGACCCAAGTACAGTATACATACGCTTGCGCCTCCGGACCCAGAGATAGACCTCAGACTAGAGACCCCTAGTACATACAACCTTCAACATGGACTGACAAACCAGTATTTGGACACATGTATTTATTCCCCCGCAGACTGAAACAGGACAAAGGGAAAACTTCCTGCTGATCTCATTGGTTCCCAGAGGAGAAGCATATGTTACGGCACATTTAACAGGTTGTTTCAAATAGACTTTCCCTGCCTCCGTCAACAGGGGTCTTTCTAGTAACGCCTCCTGTAACATTCCATCAGCTAAACATTTTGTTGCTTGTAAGTTCTGCGATCCGTAACTTGAGTTTGCATGATGCGATCTCTCCACCGATAACACCGGGATGCTGTAAAAAGCGTACGCATCCGAACGAAACCAAACACACCTTGCTTATCATGTATAATACCTTAGTTATCAAAAACCTCTATTTCTTAGCATTTAAACTAACTTAACCAACTTGAATCATACAATTTGATGCTAATGGAACCTTGTGTGCGAATATGTAGTGTGTGGGTATTCAGGGTTTGGTATAAGGACGCTAGTTATTAATGGGTCAGATTTAAGTGCATAATCTCTCATACACGAAGTGAACATCCAGCAGTGTGGATGGCTGAGGGTTGTAGTTCTACATGCCCTCTGTCAGCAGGCCCCCACCTGTTGTGTGTTCAAAGGAAAGCAAAACCTCTTTTGTTCTCACAGACTCTTGTGTGAAATGCAAATGTATTACCACCTCAAGCTGTGGAGTTTGGGGCCATCCTGTCTAGGATTCAGACAAATCCAATTGTGTAGATCAATGCCTGGATTATATTACAATTGCCACAACTATACTTTATCTGTATCCAGGATTCCCAATTTGTATGTAAAAATACCCATTGTCTATTCTTATTTACTTTTACTCAGAAAGCTTGTTTTTCCAGTTGCCCTTGGTAGGTTAACAAAAACATTGCCATCTGTTCTTAGCTCCTGAGTTATAACTTGAATTGACGCTGGCCACAAAATGGTGTCTTGCGATCTCATTTCCAAAATGGAGTCTTGCGGCCATTCGCAAGATGGCATCGCCACAATTAAATTTTAAGCTGAACTTGTCTCAGCCAATTATTCAGCTTCGACAGTCCACCCTTTGATAGCAAACAACATGCTATCACAATCTGCTATTAGAATTTAATTTAGGCTTACATTTACATATTATCAATAATGTGTCTCTAGGCGGGGGCATAAAACTACTATTATACGCACACCACGGATCTTGGGAGATCATGTGACAGATGTGGGAATGCACCAGTCTTATAACAGCAGTGTTGAAGGGGAATTTGAGACTTTACATTATCTGAGGTGTTCTATAAATAACATTTCAATAATATCTTCTATGCATGTCTAAATATTATACATTTAAATGATGGTACTTCCTAGCTCAGGGTTGTAGTGCAGCTCTGTATCTACCTCGGTATACATATTATAATTTCTGACCACCATCATAGTTTCATTCCTTCGTTTCACTCTGTTTTCACATTTTCCACACTTCAACACAATAGGAACACACCGGACGCATATGCCAAATACTATGATGACAATCAGTATAAGGATCAAGAATTTGCCTACGCTGGCGACTACTTCCTGGACCCACTCTCCTAGACCCGAGAACCATTTCACTGGGTTCAGCCATGACACCCATCCTTCTATCTTTTCCCCTGCTTCAGCCACTGATGCGTTATGGTTCTTATGAAATTCCCACTTTAGCTGCAGAATCTCATCCATCTTCTGGTCTATCACCTCCTTAGGGTCGCTGGTATCATTGGTGACATAAGTGCAACACTTTACTCCAAATTGGGTGGCTAACATTACGCAATACCCTGCAGTAACAGCAGTTAAATAATTCAACACTAGCCTGTGTTGCACTAGTTCTTTCTTGTACGCTTGCAATTCTCTCCCTGTGTACCTGAATGTGTCATCGTACATCTCGGTGATATTATCTATTAATTTAGCAAGTTCGTGGATATATCTAAAATTTAATGTACCCCTAGCAATTCTGGTGGGATCCAGGGCGACTAAAACTTGGAAGCCAGTTGTCTCACTGATTAACTGAGCGGCTTTATGCATATCACCAGGTATCATATTTCTCTTGCCTCTGTGTTCATATCGTGTGTGAAGATATGGTGACGGTGTGTTTTTATGTATTCCCAATATTTCAACATGTGTGAGGGTCATAACTTCTGGGACTACTCTTCCCAGATAACACAAACCTTCAGAACTCGGGGAGAGCCATTTATACGCTTTTCTTCCACATATAAAATATACATTATCAGGGAGAATATAAGGAATGCTATGTATCATTATCATTAAGCACATTTCCCTTGCAAACAATCCTATCTCAGGCTCTTCCATCTGGTATATGCAAGTTTCTGGTTGTATTATTTTAGCACAATAACCATCTGGTACTTTACCAATCATTTCTTTGGTGGAACTCAATGTATACCGGTACCTAAAATATTTCCCACTTGATTTAATTGAGCGTAACAGATCATAGTTTATGGACTCATTATCAGCTCATTGTGAGAAGGTCATCGTCTGATTATTCCCCGTCACTTCCCAACCTCCGGGTTTATTGGGGTTGGTTATGTTTAAACACAAAAGTGATTTATCTACTTGAAATTGATAGAGTTTGAAATGAGGCGGTTTGGATGAGAGGAATTTTCCATCCAATGTTTTCCCCTTTTGTAATTCTAAAATTTCCGTGATATTCAGCGGAAATGGCACCAACCCTACATTATGCTGTCCCTGTGGCACATGTGAACACACCCAGCAATCGGTTTGATTTAACACTTTGCCTACCATGCTGTGATAATCCTCTAAAGGATACCCTCCCCAGTACGGGTTATATTTAGGTTGGCACCATTGAATACAGTTCTCATCAACTAGGGACCCACAAAACTCACAAATACAGGAATCTTCAGACGATAACCCTTCACACCTTCCACGAGTATCCGGAATGACAGCTCTCTTAACAATAACAGTACTAAGATTGGTCAGACACTCCCCTGATTGGCATTGCACTCCTCCTACTGACTCCACTCCATCAGCTCCGCCATAAGCTCACATCTCCTTTATCGGTCCCCCATCACAGACACCGAGCATCCCCAAACAGATCATCATGACAAAAACAAAAAAAAACTCTGGAAAGAAAAAGAACTAGGATGACCACAGCAGACCACTCCATTGCTGGAAGCACTGATCTACACATTTCTTTAGCTCAGATATCTCACCGTCACCTTTTTAATCCTTCCGGTACAAGCTCGCAATCGACAGGTCCACGTTATCGGCCTTGTCTCTGCCTTGTATCTCCACCGGTTGGTTAACCTCCTTATAGTGAGTGGAATGGACCCACGTATCTTCCCCGGCCACCCTTTGAGGATGCTGTATCGTCAGATACGGACCTTTCCACCGATCAGTCAAACAACCTGAGCTAAAAAAAATTTGGATCATAACAAATTCTTCCAGATTTGACATCATGACAGTTTGCATTAGACATGTTAGTTAATAACACTTTCAATTTCGGTTATTCTCATTCATCTTCGTGAGACCCTGCACAGTAACCTCATTATCATATTTTCACATGAGGCTGCCTGTTTGGACAGTATCTCAAAGGGGGGCAAATAAAGGAAAAGACAATCTGGGATAATCTCAGTGTTGTTACCCATCATCTTACACATGTTCTTGGAACCGTCACCTATAAAATAAGTCCCCCTATCATTTTTAATAATTCTAGGGATATAGTATCTGCATACAGGTTCCTGCAATTAAATCTTGTTATCAATAGCTACTGCTCTAAATAATGCCTGTGCCACTGGGTTGGATAGTATTCCGAGTAGTCAACCTCAGCCTGGCATGGCTGCCGTTTATCCTTAGCAACCTTGTGTCCTATGAGTGGGAGATAAAGCAAAACAGTTTAATATCATTTTAACATGACCCAAAATACAACAATAAATCATCCACATTTTACATTAGAACAGATCCATTGATAGGTTGAAAAGATTATAAACAGTCATATAAGGCCTGGGAGAAGATACTGGGGTTACCTATGAACCCATGGGAAACTCGTGTTCCTGTGTGGTGTTCTTCACTTTGCAGTACTTACTTATGTGTCCCACCTGGTGACAGTTAAAATATAATTTTGAACGGGGTGGATGAAAAGATTGTTGTGGGATTTGAGCAAGAGGGACAGATGGTGGGTATGGGTAAGGATAGGGAGGGTAAGGATGTGAAGGATAAGGGTATTGTGGGAGCTATGAAGTTTGTGGGTAGTATGAGGCCTGTGGTTGTGTATGATATGTGGGGTAAGGATGTGTTTGCTGTGGTGTAGGTTGGTGAGGACGTGTAATTGTTCAGGTGCAGGTGTGTCGGTTGGCGGTGATGTTATTGTCATTCCTTCCAGAGCTTGTATACTGACAGCCATTAATTTTTCTCTCTGGGTCTCCCTCTTTTTTGAGATGTTTTTGTCATGTTCTATGGCAGACTCTATGAGGTTATCTATTGTCCCCGCCAGCCAGGCTGTGAGGTCTGAACCCGAGTTTTTAAATTCTCTTTTAACCCATCCATTAATATCGTGACTATCATTCCCCTGTGGTGAATGCTATCTTTAATCTCTTCTATCCCAGTGTACTGGGTGATAGCCTGCAGAGCCCGGTCGCAATATTCTTCTGCAGTTTCACTCTCTTTTTGTTTGATTGTGAAGATTTTGTTCCAGTTAACTACTACTGGAAAATATACACCCAATTGAGTCACAATGCGGGAAATGTTACCTTGGTTTACTTGGTCTGTTAAGGGAACGTCGCCATCCAATACACAATCCGTGATAAATTTTGTCACATCGGTATTGCGTGGTAGACAGGCCCTTAACAGTACACGCCAATCTTTATTAGTGGGCTCATGAGAACTACCCAAATTTCTAAAAAATCTTTGAGATTTGGCTAATTCCTTTTTTGGATCAGGGAAATCATTTATGATGGAATTTAGTTCTGCCCTTGTCCATGGACAATGCATTACTACTTCCCTAGTGGTCACTACACTGTTTGCATCCGCATTTCCATTTGGAACAGTTATTGTCCGAATGGGATGCAGACCGGCAGCGTTGCTACCTCTGACCTGGTTACCTGGCTGGGGGTTTAATCTGCTGCTGCTACGTATGGAATTAACAACTTCCTCAATGGGTGCAGAGTGTATTAACACTTCCCTTGCTGTTACCGATGGAGATGGCGGCACCACCCGTGATTGTGGTGATGCAGCATCTATCATTTGCACAGCATGGGAAATGGCAGATATTACAATAGGCTCATCTTCTACATCATAAACATTTTCTTTATGGTTACTTAAGAGGGGGTACAAATTACTTGTTACATTTTTATTGGTATTTTTGGTAACTGTACTTGCACCTCCATCCACATAAGGTGGGGGAGGTGAGCGTGAACTGCTGGCAATACTCTCCACGACGCTACTTTGCCGCACGCGCGCGCCAATTTGCGGCTCGCCCGTATTGCAACTCAGCGTCGTGGATGTATTTTCTGGCAATGCGTTCGCAACGCTAGTTTGCGTCGTTTGCACATTTTTAAGCCAAGCATCCCCTTCATGCTGCCATAGTTTTAAACATTCAAAATACTTAATCTTTTTCTCTCGGGATCGCACCATACTGATGTGATCCTGGACATTATCTAACACATTTTTGTCAAAACTACCAATTCTGGGAAACGGTCTAACACTCTTCCTCGTCATAATAGCAGCACATCATTGCCTAACATTTCTACTGTTTGCGTGGCTCCCATTCTGAGACAACTCCTACACTTTTCAATAAAAATTTAAGCTGGTGAAAGACAATCAAGACACTTTCACTTACCTGTGAACGATTTAAGTCGGCGGTGTCCACACACCTGGATAAGATTTGATAAGGCAACTTCCACACCTAGATAAGTTTTGAAACAGGCAACTTCCAGACCCGAATAAGCTTTAGTAAGGTAACTTCCAGACCTATGAGAGTTTATATGTCGGCCACTCTCACGCACCTCTATACAACAAAGACAACATGTACACCTGCTACTGTGTTTAGAACGGTAAAGCTGCTTACCGAGTGACTAGGCTAACCCTTGCACCTAGCCCTTAAGGATCATATGGTACCCTTAACTTTAGGGAATAAATTACCCCTACCAACATTACACACTTTTTTCTCTGCGCAGAAAATAAACATTTAACCCAGATATTGGTAGATAGAAAAAAAATTTAAACCTTAATGGCTTTGATCAAACACGTGGCAGCAGAATCGGAAGTGCGTATACGCTATTGTGCGACCGGCCGCATACCCAATTATGCGACTACCACACAAGCGTATAATGACTTTTTAACTGTGTATGCAAAAATGCGTTTTAGCCGCGTACGCAATACTGTGACACTCCTCTAAACACAAGGTTCTATCAACAGAGGAAAACAAACTTTTTCCTCTCTTGTCCCTGGATTCTAGTCAGCTTCCTTAATTCACACGGAGACGGATAGCGATCTTTCAGCACAAAGCGGTTGCAGGCAAACCCTACATGTGGCCACTCCACCCTTTGCTGAAATATCGATGACCATATGTACCGTGTGAGCAGGTAAGTGACTTCTTCACGAGCACCCAACTAACAATATTAGAAATGAACCTCTATATACCCCTGCCTATACCTTCTGAAAACCTTCCTATAAACCTCTAAACACAAGGCTAATTGTGTACGCAGTATGACCGCAAATAAAGACAGGAGTGGAATCTGTGGTTCCAACGCACAAGTATTATTCAGGTAAAAGTACAGTCAGTTACACGCAATCTATACATACATAATTTAGGTGTAAAAAGGAAATAATACAGACCCAAGTACAGTATACATACGCTTGCGCCTCCGGACCCAGAGATAGACCTCAGACTAGAGACCCCTAGTACATACAACCTTCAACATGGACTGACAAACCAGTATTTGGACACATGTATTTATTCCCCCGCAGACTGAAACAGGACAAAGGGAAAACTTCCTGCTGATCTCATTGGTTCCCAGAGGAGAAGCATATGTCACGGCACATTTAACAGGTTGTTTCAAATAGACTTTCCCTGCCTCCGACAACAGGGGTCTTTCTAGTAACGCCTCCTGTAACATTCCATCAGCTAAACATTTTGTTGCTTGTAAGTTCTGCGATCCGTAACTTGAGTTTGCATGATGCGATCTCTCCACCGATAACACCGGGATGCTGTAAAAAGCGTACGCATCAGAACGAAACCAAACACACCTTGCTTATCATGTATAATACCTTAGTTATCAAAAACCTCTATTTCTTAGCATTTAAACTAACTTAACCAACTTGAATCATACAATTTGATGCTAATGGAACCTTGTGTGCGAATATGTAGTGTGTGGGTATTCGCGGTTTGGTATAAGGACGCTAGTTATTAATGGGTGAGATTTAATTGCATAATCTCTCATACACGAAGTGAACATCCAGCAGTGTGGATGGCTGAGGGTTGAAGTTCTACATGCCCTCTGTCAGCAGGCCCCCACCTGTTGTGTGTTCAAAGGAAAACAAAACCTCTTTTGTTCTCACAGACTCTTGTGTGAAATGCAAATGTATTACCACCTCAAGCTGTGGAGTTTGGGGCCATCCTGTCTAGGATTCAGACAAATCCAATTGTGTAGATCAATGCCTGGATTATATTACAATTGCCACAACTATACTTTATCTGCATCCAGGGATTCCCAATTTGTATGTAAAAATACCCATTGTCTATTCTTATTTACTTTTACTCAGAAAGCTTGTTTTTCCAGTTGCCCTTGGTAGGTTAACAAAAACATTGCCTTTCGTTCTTAGCTCCTGAGTTATAACTTGAATTGATGCTGGCCACAAAATGGTGTCTTGCGATCTCATTTCCAAAATGGAGTCTTGCGGCCATTCGCAAGATGGCGTCGCCATGATTAAATTTTAAACTGAACTTGTCTCAGCCAATTATTCAGCTTCAACAAGTTTTACAAAACATTTTCTTTAAAAGTAATCTTTATTAAAAAAAGAGGCAAAGAAAATGTTCTCTTTAAATGCATGTCTAACAAATTCCCTGATTGTCCTAAAAAATAATGTTATTAGGAGTTCAAATTAAATGTGCAGACATGGGCTACCATAGGTACAAGGGCTGCAGCTGCTATGGGCCCAGAGCTGAGGGGCCCATCTTCCTTGTCATAGTTATATGTTTTCTGAAAATTTTTCACCATTGGGTGGTACATACTGTAGGGGCCCTTACAAACTTTTGCTATGGGGCCTTCAAATCTTTAGTTACGCCCCTGTCCCCTTTGTTAAAACAATTACGTCAGTGTGTGGAATTGCAGCAGCTGGGATGCCTCATTCAGCCTTCATGGTTTTCAGTTCTAAATCGTATTGCACAACATATGACACATACAGTATATCTCAGTACAACCACATTGTTCCAATATATGACTAGGTCATTGTCATCTAGTATGTTAAGCATTTTTAGAATTTATATGCTTAAATGGATTTTTTGCGTAAATTTGGTTTAAAAAAAACAATGGGGCATTTATAAAAATTATTTCATAAGTGAACTATAATTCAGTCTGGTGTGTATACCTGGAGACACGATATCTAGCCCCCAATTGTGTCTTCCCAGTTGACTGGACATAGGGCCTGATTCAGAGCCGGATGCTCTGACCAGAGCGCTCGCTCTGAATCAGTGCCCTCCTCCATGAAAATGGAGCGTCCTCCTGGACGCTCGCATAGCTGTGGGTGACCACTCACAGCATATGTGAGCGTCCATGATGATGGTCGCAATGGTCTTGACCATCGTGACCATCGGGCTTGCGACGGAGACCCTGCGGTAGGGTCTCGCTGCCGCAAGCCCTGGAGTGATTTTGGCATTTGGAGCCAAAATCACTCCCACTGACATCACTAGTGATGTCAGTGGGGCCGGCTTCAGACGGTAGGCGTTCCCATGGTAACGCCTTCGTCTGGCAGGCACGCCCCCGGAACGCCCACCAAAGGGGGCATGCTGTCAACCAACATCGACAGCACGCCCCCTTTGGTGCGAGACCCAGAGCAATGGAGAGCCCGTCGCTCGCCGGGTCTCGCGCATGCGCACGACGGAGCTCCCTTTGTCATGTGCATGCGCAGTGGGGGATCATCGACCCGCTTGCGAGCGAACTTCCCTCGCGAGCGGGTCTGAATGACCCCCATAGTCAGATCGGGATGTAGTTAGGTGACCGGTGGACTGAATGCCGACAGTGAATTCCCGGCACGGGTCTTAAAATAGGCGTCAAAATACCGACACCTATCTTAATCCCGACGCTGGAATCCAGCTAGCTGAAATTCCAAACGAGGTAATTCCGGCCAGTCTAGCAGTTAGCTGCAGGGGGAGGGTTAGGTTTAGGCACCCCCGGGGGGGATTTAGGGTTAGTCACCCCCTGGGGAGGGTTAGGGTTAAGCTAGGGAAAGGGAGGGCTAGAGTTAGGCACCACTGGGAGGTTAGGGTTAGGCACCCCCGGGAGAGTTAAGTTTAGGGTGTGGGAAGGGGGGGTTAGGTTTAGGCACCCCTGGGGGGACATAGGGTTAGGCACCACCCCAAGTGTGTTAGGGTTAGGCACCACTAAGGGAGGGTTATGGTTAAGGGGGGGGAGAGGGGAGAGTTAAAATGCTTACCAGCTCTAGTCGGGATTTGTTCAGGTCGGGCTTCTGGTGTTGGGGTTTCGATCCCATCCGGTCAGATCAGTGTGTTCTGTGGAATCACTGTAGTCGCAGTAATGTACATGATTGTATGCACAATGCAAAGAAAATAAAAATGTCAGCATACTCATGTATCAAATACAGTATACATGCATTCCATTCAAGTATGGCTTTGTAAGATGGAGGAAGCAATTGACTGGCTGAGAAACGATATGTGGTTGGTTTGAGCCGGTGTCTGAGGATGGTGCTCATTATTATTATTATTATTACCAGTTATTTATATAGCACACACATATTCCGCAGTGCTTTACAGAGAATATCTTACCATTCACATCTGTCCTTGCCCCAGTGGAGCTTACAATCTGTATTCCCTATCATATGCTCACACACAGACACACTATGGTAAATTTTTGTGGGGAGCCAATTAACCTACCAGTATATTTTTGGAGTGTGGGAGGAAACCGGAGTACCCGGAGGAAACCCACGCAAGCACAGGGAGAATATACAAACTCCACACAGTTAGGGCCGTAGTGGGAATTGAACCCATGACCTCAGTGCTGTGAGGCAGTAATGCTAACCATTACACCGTCTGTGTTGCCCATGCAGCATCCTTACCCGCACACAGCTGCCTCGGAGGCAGAGCTGAGAACAGCATTGTGGGAGGCGGAGCTGAAAACCGCGTCAGGAGGGAGACGGAGCTGAAGACAGTATCTGCAGGGAGGCATGCGGTGCTGCTGGGATGCTCCTGCAGACAGCCAGACCGGCCCATCTGGCCATCGGCCCTTCTGGCATTTGCCAGAAGTGCCAGATGGCAAGACCAGCCCTGAATGTGAGACTACTAGAAGTTATTAATGTAAAGTTAGCATTATTCTTATAATCTTATATAAAATTAATTGTTTGTTTGTCAGATTATGCATTCGGACACCCCTGCACCAATTGGGATGAAACCAACAGGAGGTGGCCCAGTTGGACCCTGGCCAGGTTTTAGGGGGGTTAGGATCCCGGTTGGACCTCCCGTTGGTGTATGCTGGGCAGAAAATTGACCCGGGGAGCTTGTTCTCAGTCTTCCACTGGATGGATCTGGACGAAAAATTCACAGAGTGGTAACATACATTGGGCAGAACTTTGATCCGGGAATGCTGGCCAGAACTTTGACCCAGAGAGTCTGTTTTGAGCTTTCCACTGGATGGATTTGAATGAAAACTTCACAGAGGGATGCAATTGGCCTAGGATGCCTAATGGAGTGGTTGGGGTCCTGGTTGGACCTCACCGGGGAGTGCGCCAGACAGAACTTTGACCCAGGGAGCTTGATCTGGGCCGTCCACTGGATGGATTTGGACGACATCACATCATTTGGACAAAAACTTCACAGAGTGGTAACATTGAATCCAAGAAGACATACTAGGGGATTGAGGTCCCAGTCGGACCTCCTGTTGGTGTATGCTGGCCAGAACTTTGATCCAGAGAGCATGTTTTTGGCCTTCACTGGATGGATTTGGATGAAAACTTCACAGAGGTGTGGAAATTGGTCTAGGATGCCTAATGGAGTGGTTAGGGTCCCATTTGGACCTCATTGCGGAGTGCACCAGGCAGAACTTTTATCCAAGGAGCCTGTTCTGGGTCTTCCACTAGATGGATATGGACGACATCACATAATAAACTTAATAACTTGAACATTTAAACCCGGGCAATGCAGGTGTGGCATATGGAGTGTGGCATGATGTACTGTTCATGCTCCTCCAACTGGTACGGATGGGGGTCACAATTCCTGAGCAGCTGAGTGTGCTTACTTCACCACCTGTGTTGTATATGGATTCCCTCTCACCATCTTTAACTACGTGATACTGACTCCAGCTACTGTGGAGTGTATTCACAGAGCAGTGAAAAGCCCTTTATCAGTGATAACAGGGCTTTTCACTGCTTCGTCCTATTCATTTGTAACCCACTTTTATGCCTGCCGTCTCTACCGTCACTTTTATGCCTACTGTCTCTACAAGTGCCTCCACCTAAGCTTTGGGGTTTACTATACAGGTTGAGTCTCCCATATCCAAAATGCTTGGGACCAGGGGTATTTTGGATATCGGGATATTCCGAATTTTGGAATATTTGCATAATATAATTAAATATCTTGGGAAAGGGACCCAAATCTAAGCACAGTATGCTTTTATGTTCTATATACACCTTATGCACACAGCCTGCAGGTCATTTTATAAAATAATTTCAATAATTTTGTGGCTCAAACAAAGTTTGTGTACATACATGAAATTAATTTATGCTTCATATACACCTTATACACAAAGTCTGAAGGTAATTGTATACAATATTTTTAATAATTTGTGCTTTAAAACAAGGTTATTGTACATTGAACCATCAAAAAGAAAAGGTTTCACTATCTCAGTCATGCTAAATAAATTCCGTATTTCTGAATATTACGTATTTTGTAATATTTGGATATGGGAGACTCAACCTGTATTAATTTGGTCCTGCTTGGGAAAGCCACATGCAAATGTCCGATTACCCTTTTTGTTTTTTCTTTACCAATGCAACATGTATATTACATACAATATGGTGATATTTATAACCACTTACACCACACCTGGAACGTTTAGTATGAGGTTACGTTTCTTTCTGCTGTCCGATCACCTTCTTTACCACAATCACTCAAGATGGAAGATAGTTTTATTTCATAAGTACAGTTACATTTAGTCCTTAAGTAACAGGAAATGAATCCAATATATATTTTTACATAAGAACAGATATCTATGTATTGGTAGTACTGAGGCAAAAGATGCACCATATACACGTTATAATTCTAAAGTGGCCACTCTGTCACCTCAGTGCCATCCAATAAAGGTTTATCCTTACAGTTTTATATGGCGGGTATACTATTTATCTGCAGTTATACTGTAGCTACAAGTAACGTATTCCAGTGATGAATCTCACCCTATCACCAGATTATTACATTTGCAGAAAAAAACATTTAACAATAATAACATATACTAATAATAGGTGACATAACTAATCTCTACCACTAGTAACAGTCACTGTAGTAGTTAGGGAATAGTCAGCAGGTTAGATATACTGTATATGCATATACAGTCAGGTGCATAAATATTGGGACATTGACAGAATTTTCATACATTGGCCTCTATTCACCACCACAATGGCTTTGAAATGAAACAAACAAGATGTGCTTTAACTGCAGACTTTCAGATTTAATTTGAGGGTAATTACATCCAAGTCAGGTGAACGGTGTAGGAATTACAACGGTTTCTATATGTGCCTCCCACTTTTTAAGGGGCCAAAAGTAATGGGACAAACTAAACAATCCTAAATCTAACTTTCACTTTTTAATACTTTGTTGCAAATCCTTTGCAGGCAATTACAGCCTGAAGTCTGGAACTCATAGACATCACCAGACGCTGGGTTTCATCCCTGGTGATGCTCTGCCAGGCTACTGCAAATGTCTTCAGTTCCTGCTTGTACTTGGGGCATTTTCCCTTCAGTTTTGTCTTCATCAAGTGAAATGCATGCTCAATCAGATTCAGGTCAGGGGATTGACTTGGCCATTGCATAACATTCCATTTTTTAGCCTTAAAAAACTCTTTGGTTGCTTTTGCAGTATGCTTTGGGTCATTGTCCATCTGCCCTGTGAAGCGCCGTCCAATGAGTTCTGAAGCATTTGACTGAATATGAGCATATAATATTGCCAGAAACACTCCAGAATTCATTTTGCTGCTTTTGTCAGCAGTCACATCATCAATAAATACAAGGGAACCAGTTCCATTGGCAGCCATACATGCCCACGCCATGACACTACCACCACCATGCTTCACTGATGAGGTGGTATGTTTTGGATCATGAGCAGTTCCTTTCCTTCTCCATACTCTTCTCTTCCCATCACTCTGGTACAAGTTGATCTTTGTCTCATCTGTCCATAGGATGTTGTTCCAGAACTGTAATGGCTTTTTTAGATGTTGTTTGGCAAACTCTAATCTGGTCTTCCTGTTTTTGAGGCTCACCAATGGTTTACATCTTGTGGGGAACCCTCTATATTCACTCTTGTGAAGTCTTCTCTTGATTGTTGACTTTGACACATATATACCTACCTCCTGGAGAGTGTTCTTGATTTGGCCAACTGATGTGAAGGGGTTTTTCTTCACCAGGGAAATAATTCTTCTGTCATCCACCACAGTTGTTTTTTGTGGTCTTCCGGATCTTTTGGTGTTGCTGAGCTCTCCGATGCGTTCTTTCTTTTTAAGAATGTTCCAAACAGTTGATTTGGCCACACCTAATGTTTTTTGCTATCTCTCTGATGGGTTTGTTTAGATTTTTCAGCCTAATGATGGCTTGCTTCACTGATAGTGACAGCTCTTTGGATCTCATTTTGAGAGTCGACAGTAACTGATTCCAAATGCAAATGTCACACCTAGAATCAACTCCAGACCTTTTACCTGCTTAATTGATAATGAAATAACGAGGGAATAGCCCACACCTGTCCATGAAATAGCTTTTGAGTTGATAGTCCCATTACTTTTGACCCTTTAAAAAGTGGGAGGCACATATAGAAACCGTTGTAATTCCTACACCGTTCACCTGATTTGGATGTAATTACCCTCAAATTAAATCTGAAAGTCTGCAGTTAAAGCACATCTTGTTTGTTTCATTTCAAAGCAATTGTGGTGGTGAATAGAGGCCAAAATATGAAAATTCTATCAATGTCCCAATATTTATGCACCTGACTGTATATTATAGGCAAAGCTTATGGCTGGTTTCCTAATCTTTCCCTTTGTTATATGATGCTTATATATGTTTTACACACGGGATGATCGACAACGATAACAATATCGTTGCATGATCTCCCGGGTGTGCTGGACGATCGATATCGATCATCCAGCACCGCATGCACCCACCAACAACTAGAATGACTCGTGATCAACTATCGCGGATCCCTATAGTAACCTGGTTGATATCGATCAGGTTGGCCTGCATGTACGTGTGATGGTCGATATCGTTATCATCCATGCGTGCTCGCACATCATAGGTCATTGGCCACAGAAAAATGGATGATATAAACGATAACAATATGATCGATATCGTTATCTTTCATATCGTCGATTTTAATTGTACCATGTGTACGCACCATTAGGATTCATTGTCCCCCCTGTAGATAGTAGATATAGCAATTGTCACTTCCCCACTCCTTAAGGTGCGTATCCACTTGCCGATAGAGGAACGACAGTACAATTACAACATTGTAATCATACAGTCGTTTCTCATCCTGTAATGTGCCTATACTGAAAGATATGTCGTTCAGTGCAGTTACCCTCCCTCATCCCCTAACATGCACAATCTGTCGTTATCGGTAGGTTGGCCCTGCATGTTCAAGCGATGATTGATGGCGAAAACGACCAGTGGGAGTGCGCATTGCTGGTTGTTTTTGACATTTTCATACACTATTTCTGAGCGATTAATGAGCGATTGAAAGATAACGATGTCATTATCATTTAATCGCTCATTTTAATCACCTAGTGGATATGCGCCTTTAGCTTTCCATAGTGATGCAACTTAAAAAATCCTATACTGTTAGTTACAATTGAACTGACACAGCTGCTTTCATTCACTATTTGCCGCATTCATCTACACTGAATCTGCTAGAAGCCTGAGCTATGATAACATGGCACAGTAGCACTGTTGTGTTAGTGCCTCCTGTCACTGTGTGATTGCTATAAGTTTGCAGCCTGTGTGGAGATACTTATGGGGTTAACTGCTGAAAGTGTCGTCCCTATCCTCAGTCTGACATGTAGAGGTGCAGTGTCATTATACTGACCAAACTTGCTGGCTGTACTGCTCTCCCATTGGCTGCTAGAGCAGCTCCCCCAGCTCACAACTCAGCCTCCTCAAGAAGGGAAGTCCCAGCTCTCAATCACTGGCTGTCATTGGCGGCTATTCTGCCTGTCACTTCAGCCCTTCCCCACTGTGGCTGGGCTCTCCTCTCTACTAGAGATGGGCAGAATGATTCACTGCACCGAGTTGAGCACATGGCTCAACTTCGTGAAGTGTCTTGAGACAGTGTCTCGGGACATGGCTCTTTAGAGCTGTAGGAAGCGGAGGTGCCAGCGACTCTGAGTGAGTCGCTGAAAGCTCCACCCCCCACAGCCCAGCACTACATCTCAAGGTTCTGCACTGACTCTCCTGAGTCAGTGCACTCCCCCAAGCCCTGGCAATAGCAGCACGACTCAGTGAGTCCATACTTACCTACCTTGTAATTTCTCTTCCCAGGAGAAGCCCGGGTAAGAGAAGCAGGAGGGTGGCAATGGGGGTGGGGCCTGACAATTTGCATCATTAATCCTTGCCCCCTCACGGTAAAATGACCGCGATTGGCTAGAATTTACATAGGGGACGGGGCCAAATTATGTGATTCATGAATAATCGCGTCATTAAGCCCCGCCCCCTGCATGGAGACTCACAATCGGACTGGAAATTCTACTCATTCTGCCCACTTCACTAGGAAGTGGGCAGAAAGCGGGAGAAATGCCTACCCTTCCAGGGGTGCGGGGGGTTACCCAAAAAATCGGGAGCCTCCTGCGAAAACCGGGAGGGTGGGCATGTATGAGTGAGTCGCTGACAGTTCCTCCCCTTGCAGCCCAGCTCAAGCTTCTGCACTGACTCTCCTGAGTCAGTGCACTCCCCCGAGCCCTGGCAGTAGCAGCTCTGCCCCCTACACTGCTGATCTGACTCAGTGCAGAAGTATTTTCAGGTCGGATCAGCAGTGTAGGGGGCGGAGCTGTCACTCACTCTAGCTGCCACTGGCAGAGAGGCTAGGGAGGTGGGTGTCTCGACACACCAAACACTGAGTGACTGGAATCATTCGACCTTCTGAATGATTCGAGTCAGTGGGGACTATTTACTAAGCAGTGTTAGGAGACAGAGTGAACATTCATAAGATGCCAGCCAATCAGTTCCCAACTGTAATTTTTCAAACACAGCCTGTGAGATGGCAGTTAGGAGCTGATTGGCTGGCACCTTATCGCTTTTCACTCTGTCTCCTAACACTGCTTAGTAAATAGACCCCAGTGTGTTGAGACACTCACTCACTAGCCATCTCTACTCTCTACCCCTTGTCACCACACAGGCGTCACCACAGCTTCTGTCTCCCCAGCTCTGTAGTTTAGATCAGCTCCTTCACTGGCTTCCCTCCCCTGTGCCTGGCTGCCTGT
Source organism: Taudactylus pleione (assembly GCA_031769625.1). Classification (NCBI taxonomy): domain Eukaryota; kingdom Metazoa; phylum Chordata; class Amphibia; order Anura; family Myobatrachidae; genus Taudactylus; species Taudactylus pleione. The sequence continues at coordinate 1,629,259 of JAUIMM010000098.1, forward strand.
GTGTCTATTGCTCTGTTCACAGATTGGCAACAACACAGGGCACCGAGAGGACAGCACTTGTGTGACACCCACTATACGGCCATGTAATGCTAGGTGTGGTGTAATAGCTTGTTGGCTTACCGAATATAGTTTCTGTTTTGTCTGGGTTTCTTCCAAATTATTCAAGTCAGATATCAACAATTAAGCTGCATACACACACACAACGATTTTTTGATATCGTTTAATGATAATCGTTTGAAAATATCGTTAACTTTCTGAGTCAAACGATGAACGATAATCGTTCATGCGCGTTCACGTTTGTAGTTTGTAGTTCAGTCAGACTTGTCAACTCAACGATTTTCATTAAGGGAATATGCAAAAATCATTTGTAGTTCAAAAAAATTGTTCATTACACTTGAAAAAATCTGACAGAAAATCGTTCATAAAATCATTCATAAAATCGTTGGTAACAAAATCGTTGTTCGTGTGTGTATGCAACTTAAGTTGAACAATGAGGTGCATTTATTCACACAATTCAATTTCACAAGAGAGCAAATTTGTACAATACAATTTTAAATAAACAATTCACAATACAGTAAATGCACTCTGGTCCTGGGGTAATTTTATTAAACTGAAACACTTCCTTCTTGTGCTGTGAACAAATGGGTCAGTTTTACTCTTATACACTGCTAGCTACACATATAATGACACAAATACCTTAACCAATGATGCATACCAGCATTCCAGACCTAGTGAGCTCAGTAATCCCTAAAGTCTGGCCAATACCCCTTTGCACAGTAAACGGAGGTGTTTATGGTATAGCTCCCTGATGACTGAGGATAGTGATGACTGCTGTACTGACACTTTGTGCTGTCCCTTATGCTGACTCTGTCACTTTAATGTTGCAAGCCTGGTCCTGTGAATGCCTTTAGGTAGACTGTAGCTGTCCCTGAAGATGACTGACTTTGCTTATTATGGATATACCCATGTAGTTTTATTAACTTCTCATGAGCTGTTATGAGGCACCACTTTGCATTATTTTCCAGAGCGCACAGTTTTGGCTATTCGGAGGTGTTTCACTGTCCTCGCTTAATGCTGTGAATTTTACTTCAGAATATAGTTTAAGGATCTATTTAGTCCTTGTAACTGTTATTCAAGATGATTAAGAAGGGTAGATGGGAAGAGATTACCCCTCTGCTATAAATGTTGCTGAGACTTTAATTAGCTATAATGCTCCATCCACACTGAATGCCGGTGTTACATTTGCCCTAATTGTCTTCAGAAGCTAACTAGGAGCTGACAGGTAATTAGCCCTTTGCTTGTCTTTTTCTACCTGCAATTTCTGCCAAACTTTGTGTGGTGCAAAGACACTGTATCTCTGACAGACCTGCTCCCCTCATCCTGCTGGTCAGGGCTATTAGCACCTTGCAGGGGAGGACAGTTCTTCTTCCTGCAGTCGGATCACCGGCTGTCACCCACCAGCCTCGGGGGAGGTCTCTGGGCGGCTCCCACGGTCACAGCTTCTTCCCGGCAGGGTCCTCACACCTCTCTGGCTGTCTGTATCCCGGCTCACACCTTCTGGCTGCTATGGGACCGCACAGCGTGCACCGGTAAGTCCCGTTCTCCCGTGCCTCAGGTAGCGCTCCTCCTTCGCTCCGGTAAGTGCAGCGCTGCTCACTTACCTCAGACGACTCTCCCAGCAGCCCTCGCGGGTCTCCCTTTTAGAGTCGCGGTTGTATGCGGGTCCGTTTCCGCCGCCCGCATGTGCCGCTCTGCCCCCGTACTCATTATCCCTCTATGGGGCTTTCTCTCCCCCCTATCCAGTATCTGCAGTGTCCTGACCCTCGCGCGTGCCACTATAGAGATTCTTTGTCCAGCGTTGGCAGCCTGCTCCAATGTCCTCTCTGAGGCGGGAACCTGACACGTGAATTAATGAAATGGGCATACACATCAATCAGCCTATTTTTTACTATTAACACTGTGTAAATATATTAATTATCTTTGTGTTTAACTGTATATATAATATGTGTCAACTGGACAGTGAACGCCTTCAGGGGTATCACACTTGGAGGAAAGGAACAGGAGTCTGACTGACAGCTGCTGAGGCTGCCTTTTATATTCCTCTGCTACCCAGCTTGAGACCACTTCTTTCCCGCTTGGGGCTCAAGCAATGAGGAGGGCAATAAGTGGCCCTCCAGCTGTTGTTAAACTACAAATCCCAGTATGCATTGCAACAGGTTTATCAAATAGCAAAACTGTGGCAGGACATGCTGGGATTTGCAGCTCTATAACAGCTGGATGGCCATTTATTGCACACCCCAACGTTTGTATATGAGGCTTCCAGCACATTCCAGGCTCATGCGGCTCTAGAATTTTCTCCGTCAAAGTCATAGGGGTAAGTTTACTAAGAATCGAGTCTGATTGAGGTTTTTTTTTTTTTTTAAACTCCATTAGCATCACCAAAACTCTGGTGAATTGAGGCTCCTGAAACTCACAATTTACTAAGTGAGTGAGTGGGCTGATGGTGAAGCAGATCGAGATTTCTCCCTCGATTAGTAAGTTTAGATAAGATTAGTCACCCGAGATTGCAGTGTTTTCTATCTGCCTAACTCTTCCGAGTAAGCAGCCTGCACATTTCAGTGAGATATGTGAAGGCTGAAAAAAAAAAACAACATAGGGTCCCTCCACAAAATCATTACCAGCCTCGGGCTGCTCAGCCAGACCTGGTTCCTAAAATTATGGGGAAAAAACGTGTAGGGTTCCCCCGTAATTCAGGAACCAGCACTAGGCTGCAGGGCAAGTCCTGGTTTTAAATTTAGTGGGGAAAAAATGCGTAGGGGTTCCCCTACTTTTAAAACCAGCACCAGACCCAAACTTCCAGGGTGTAATGCCACAGCCTGACAGGAGAAGAGCATTGACTGCTGTCTTCCTGCCTTCTACCTGTTCTCCCCACCCCCTTCTTTGACAGCTAGCCAATCAGTGTTGCCTGGTCTACTCAGCTAAAGAGAAGCAGTGATGTCCATCATCCTGCTTCTGGGACCCGGCCACCTCAGACTGCTGACTGCTCCCCCCACGTGCTGACCCACTCTGCCCTCATAACTGATCCACACTGCCAACTTCTGCATCCCCTCCCTACCCCCCTTTGCTGACCCACTCTGCCCCCACTACTGTTGGTACACTGCTGAATGATGCAGTGTAGAGGGGCTCTTTCCCTGCTGATCTGCTCTGCCCCCACTACTGATGCACACTGCTATTACAGCAGTGTGCATCAGTAGTTGGGGCAGAGCAGGTCTGCTAACGTCTGCACCCCCTCTCTCCCCCCCGCTGACCTGCTCTGCCCCCACTGCTGATCCACATTGCTGACTTCTGCACACTCTCTCTCCCCCCGCTCACCCACTTCCCCACTACTGATGCATACTGCTGACTGCAGCACCGCCTCCAAATCGACTGACCAATCAAATGCGCTGCTCCTCTGACCATGGCACAGACGGCGCATGAACAGTGTGAAGACCTATCGAACTCTCGATATGTCTGACTTCCCACTGCTTCCAGGGGGTCGCGGTGGGCCCATTTATCAAAGGACATTGATGATATACACACTCTGGCAGAGTCCCTCTTTATGCAGTGTAAATACTCAATACAGCAGGAGGTGGTGCAAGCCTTTACACCACTATATGTGGATGTATGCACTGTGCATCCACCTGAAGAGGATTTGCCCTTTTTTGAAAACATGACAGGTGTGTTGTAGTCAATACTTAACTCGCTTGGACACTCACTTTCATGGCCCTGAAATGCGGATCAGGTGATCCTGAAATGAAGAGAGCAATTAGTAGTGGAAGAAAGGAAAGATGTGAAGGGGACCACCTGTCTAAAAGTTGGATCATGTATTTTTCATCACAGAAGCAAGCCCCTCACACACTCTTTTATCGCTTATGGGTACTCTCATTCCAAGTTGTCAGTGTTCTCCCTCTGGATAGCTTAACTGGTCTACTGGAAACACCCACAGTCTGCCTTAGACCCACATGCATCAGAAAGACTTGGCCTATAAGGTAGTTACACACAAATACAATACTTACCAAAGCTATTACTTGTCCCCTTGTATGCAGTGTTGATCACTGCACCCATAACAAAATATACACAGCCTCCTTGATTGGCTTGTCATGGCATTTGTCATTAGCTGAACTGTGGCCAGCCCTGATTGGCTCACCAGTGAAGCCAATCTTAAAATGCTGTGAGGCGATTTCACAAAGTTGAATCTTTTTAGATTCAAACTTTGTAATGCTGGGACTTTGTAAATTCTCATTGGTCTGAGTTCCCTCGCCAGTTATATGTTCTTCATGGTAAGTGCTGGGTCCCCTCCTCTGATGCAGTCTCCTGGGCACAATTCTCCACTTGGATACATTGTATCAAGTGGCAAAGGAGTATGTTCCTCCCTCCTATCCACAAGCTGCTAAGGAGAAAAGTTCTAGCCCTTTTTCACTTCCTGATGTCTTAGAAAGTTATCTAATCTTTATAACGATCACCTAAAAATACTTCCTAAAGCTTTTCCCAAGGTACTGGGTCCCTGTTCTGACCAAGAGGGCTTCCAGTGGGACAGTAGCCACGAACCTATCCCTTGGCTGTTTCTACTGTAGTCCTCCATGCTACAGTTTAGCAGTTTGCTGACTTGGACTCCTATGAGTCTTTGCACTTCCTGAGATCACTGAAACTCAACAGCCTCTTGGGCAGAAGATTTTTTTGTAGTTGCTGCTGAGGTTCTTTTGGGGCTACTATAGCCACCCCCTGTATTAAGAAATTGCACCTGGACCACCAGGGATTTTGGGACCCTGACAGGACCACAGTGTTCCGGTTCTGAGTGCAACCTATGACCTCTAGAGGGCTACAGATTTCCCTACACCACCAGGGATAAGGTACACACTTATACTTAAATACATATATATATTTTAACAAATACATTGTACACACTATACCCAATTGCAGTGCTCCAATACAGAGCCATAACTAGACTTTTTGGTGTTCTGGGCCAAAACAAACATTGACACGCCCCCCTCCCCCCCAACCATTTTTCAAATCTCTATTTAGATGTGCACCCCAAAAAGGGGCATGGTCTCATGGGGAAGGGGCATGACATATCAGATTTGTTCTGTACAATGATGAAGCAGTACCGATCCCATTGTACCACTGTTTTACTGGTGTCACTGCCAAATACAGTGTGAATCCAATGGCTGCAGTGATGATACACAATAATTATGCAGTATAACTCACCATCTTTAGATGTAGGAGAGCACTGGTGAAGCTACACCTGCAGCAGGATTTGTCCATCAGAATTGCCATGCACAAGTCTGGAGCCGGCAGTGTATATCATCGAAAGCACATTATAAACTGCTAGCTACACTAGTCCTGCCACTGCAACATGAAGGCTTAACCTCTGCAGTGCTGAGGAGGCCATTGTGGTCACAAGGGAGAGTGAGATTGGGACCCAGCCACATGGGATATTTCTTGGATGTGATTGCTCTTTATATAATGATGTGTGGTTAATTCAGGCTAATTATATATAATGTAGTAAAAATTAATAATGAATTGAGGACCTAATAATTGAATGCAGTGCTACTGTAGCTGAGGTATCAGGCCTGTTTATTAAATATTGGTGTTATTTTTTTAATGCTGGAGCAGGGTTGTGTTGATATTGTTGAGCATCCCAGGAAGCTGAAGATTTGCACAGCCATCAGGTAGTCTAAACTCAAAGAACAAGTAGGAGAGAGCAGCACAATCTGCCAATATTCCTGATTCTGGTGGAATGGGCTTTATTCTAGGGAACTGTTCACACAGTCAGAACTTGGGGCCTGAATCAGGGCGTCCCTATTTTTTTCAATTCAGGCCTCCAGGCCGCTCGCAAAGCTGTGGGTGACCACCCACAGCTTGTGCGAGCGGCCTGGTGATGCTAGCGATTATCGCGACCATCGGCATTGCGAGGAGACCCTAGGGTAGGGTCTCAGCACTCGCAATGCCAAGTGTACTTCTAGCTCTAATAGAGCCAGAAGTCCACTACTGACATCACGAGTGATGTCAGTAGGGCCACCCACAAACGGCAGGCGTTCCTTCAGAATGCCTCCGTTTGTTCAGCCACCCCCCCTACCCGCCTACAAAATGGGGCGAGCTGTCGATCAACATCAATAGCCCCCGCGTTTTGCTGCGAGCTCCGGAGCGAGTGAAGCTCTCACTTGCTCCAGAGCGTGCGCACTGGGCCACCATTGACCCACTTGCGCTAGCCCCCCCTGGTGCTAAACCCCACCCCGACACTAAGCCTCGCCCCCCGCAATCGCGGACCCCTGCAATTTCCCCCTGTGACCCCCCTCCCTTAATAGCACTTACCTGCAGTGATCGGTGCTCTGGTGATGTCTTCCATGTCTCCGGTCAGCTGATATCCCATTCTGCACTGGGACCCGATCACCTGATGACCGGGCCGCAGTGCAGCATGGGAGACCAGCTGACCGGAGGGGAGTCATCACCGAAGCCCCAACCACCGGTCCATGGAGTCAAGTAAGTTAATTTTTTTACTATTTTTTTTTTTGCAGTGTATCAGCTTGCGGTCTGTTTAGACCTCACAGCTGATCACTGGGACTGACTCCGGGCTCTGCTCTGCCTTTTATAGCAGAGTAGGAGTCCGGTAACCGGGGGAGACCCTGGATAACGCCACCTCCAGGTGACGTTATTATCACAGGGCTTTCCCCAGTATTTTTTTACAATTTATTTTTAGTAACTTTGGACGGATCACATTTCCCATTACAATTATGGGAAATGCGATCTGCTTACTAAAAATAAGTGATACTTAGGGGTTGGAGTACAATTTTACGAATTCTACTCCAATTGCCCTGTAATAACTATAGGTGATACTAAAATAATGTGAAAAGGGTGTGAAAACACCCTTTTTCACTTTATTTTAGTGTAATCCCTTGCAATATTAAAATAAGCAGCTTTAAGCATGTAAATAGTATATATATAGTTTTTGTATGTATTTATGAATATGTATAGAGTGCCATAGTGATGTAATGTATATACAGTGGTTTGATGATTGCAGTGGTGACAGTGGGATTATATAGTGGGAGGACTATGAACTATTGCAGTACCCCTGGCAATGAAGGGGTGCCATTGGCAATTTATGAAGTGACAGTTGGAGCTGGGAGGGGAGGAGGTAGCCGAGTGGCTCTAAAACGGCTGCTGACCTGAGGAGAGGAGGCTGTGCCTGGTGTTGGAGAGCTGGAAACCAGTGATTGATAGAAGAAGGGACACTGGGGTGAATGCTGTTAGACATTAGGGGGAGGATCTGGAGAGTGAGTGCTGCCTATAACTCGGCTTTGAGAAACGTGAGAGTCAGCCAACCAGAGGGTCTGAGGCCCAGCCCCAGGAGGAGTCTAGTCAGCGCTGCTGTGCCTGTGGAAGAGAAGGAAGAAGACAGAGATAAGTCTAAAATTGGTCCTGCTGACCGGTCTCTTTATTACATAATTGGTGGAGATTAGTGTGGCCCGAAAAGCCTTCAATGAGTTCTCCTCATGTATCAACACCAATTATACACTCGCAAGAACATGCTTCATCACATGATAATTTGTCCTCTAACCAAAGTGGTAATAAGACTACAACCTTGAATTTTAAAAATGATCCCTTTGGAAACCAATTTGAAAACTTTGTAGGAAAGATGGTGTCACGACTAGAAAGGTGGCATTATGAGGGTAGTTATAGTAAGCTTTGTATACTCTCTGGAATTACACCAATTCCTTTTAGGGAAGAAACCTATGAGGTATGGAAGGAGGCTGCCATGCATCAAATCGAAGAAAGCAATGTCCAGACTATGTTAAAAAGCAGAGAGTGGTGGAAAGCTTGCGTAGACCAGCTATGGCCATAGTACAGGCTTCTAGACTAAGTAATCCAACCTCTACTGTGCATGACTATATCGAGGCCTTGTATTACGCTTATGGATCAATAGAAGAAGTGGACGATTTAATCTCTAGATTGAGCATGACGTTCCAGGAGCCTGACGAGGCATTAACTGCCTATATATATAGGATAGATAAAATTATTTTTAAGATAATAGAAAAAGGAAGATTTCAGAGAAGAGATGCTGATAAACAAAGGATGAAACAGATTATCCGTGGGGCCTTGAAATCTGACCCAGTGGCTCAGAGGATTCATTGTTCAGCCCTTAGTGTAAATAATCCAACTTTAATTGAACTTATTAAGGAAGCCAAGCAAGAAGAGGTATTGATTGCAACTAGGGAAAATACTCTTAGAAATGTTAAAATGGCGATGCCTGGGCCAGAGTCCACTGAGATAAAGACACAGTTTATTCAATTGATGGAAGACCAGAACCAGAAGATAGACAAATTGCTTGCTCTACATAATGAGAAGTTAATAAACAACAATCATCGGTATCAGATAAATGGGGGACGTGAGACTGGGAGAAGAAGAGAGGGTTTCCAAATAAGAGGTTGTTTCAGGTGTGGGAAACAAGGCCATCGCGCAGCCAAATGTGTACAGCTGTTGAACTCACCCAGACCCGCTGATATATCACAAAGTTTAGCAGCTTTGGGAAATGACCAGGGGGAGTCTGTAAACCCCAGACGAACCCCCCGAACTGTAAAGATCTGCATGATGGGGAGCTGTCGATGGAGTAGTACTTTACCTGAAGGATTGATGGGACCTACTCCACTGGTGACAGCTGTAGTGAATGGAAATCGATGCAAGGTTCTGCTTGATAGTGGATCGCAAGTGTCAATAATCTTTCAGCATTGGTATCGCCAGTATTTATCTGATGTCCCAATACAACCTCTGACAGGTCTTACTATCTGGGGACTAAGTGAGCACAAATACCCCTATTTAGGATATGTAGTGGTGAACATTGTGTTCACTGAACATTCAACCAGCATGATGGAAAATATCCTAATGATTGCCTTAGTATGTCCAGACTCCCCAGGAGATAAAGGAGAGGTATCTATAATTGTGGGAACAAATACCCATTTATTTAAACGTCTGGCTATTTGGTGTCAGCAAGAGGATAAAGAGACACCCACTACCTTGGGTATGGACGCATTGTCCTTTAATATAAATATGACAAACATGAATCATCCTGAGGCAGATAAATCAAATACTGACCGATTGGAAACTTGTTTTGCTGGTAGTGACATATCCTCTTCTGAGTCAGCTATTACAGGAGATCATTCAGCGACCTCAAGTTTTTCATGGGAAGAATGGGACATTGGGACAGCCACAGGGGTTGAACATTGCATCAAGTTGACTGACACCACCCCTTTTAGAGAAAGATCTAGGAGATTGGCTCCAACTGATTTGGAGGACGTGAGGGAACATCTGAAGAAGCTAATTGAGACGCATGTAATAACACACTCGGAAAGTCCTTTTGCTTCACCAATTGTTGTAGCAAGGAAGAAATCGGGAGAGATAAGAATGTGCATAGATTATAGGACACTCAACAATCGCACAGTTCCTGACCAATATACCATCCCTCGGATAGAGGAAGCACTTGACTGTCTTGTAGGCAGCAGTTGGTTTTCCGTGTTGGACTTGAGAAGCGGATACTACCAGATACCAATGCATGCATCAGATAGAAATAAGACGGCTTTCATCTGCCTATTGAGTTTCTTTGAATTCCTCAAGATGCCTCAAGGAATTAAGGGAGCTCCTGCAACCTTTCAACGAACCATGGAGCAAACACTTGGGGACATGAATTATCGCGAGGTGATTGTTTACTTAGATGATATCATTGTTTTTGGAACCACTTTACAGGAACATAACCAACGACTCATCAAGGTGTTAGACCGGTTGGGGTCCAGAGGACTTAAGTTGTCTTTAGATAAATGCAGATTTTGTCAGTCATCTGTCAAGTATCTAGGTCATATAGTAAGCAGGGATGGAATTGCCACTGACCCATCAAAGTTAGAGGCAGTAATGAATTGGCCTAGACCAAAGAAGCTAAAAGAACTCAGATCCTTCCTAGGCTTCTGTGGATACTATAGAAAATTTGTCCCCCAATATTCTAAGATTGCCAAGCCCCTCACCGATCTCACCAAGGGTTATGCTCCTGCGGGCAAGCAAAAACTGAAAGAACGAGTTGCTGCAAAAGTTTATTATAGATCACCAGAGGAGTTTGGGGAACGTTGGACAGATGCCTGTGAGAAAGCTTTTGCAGCACTAAAAGACAGGCTTACTAAAGCTCCTGTGTTAGCTTATGCTGATCCAAGGTTGCCCTATATATTACATATTGATGCCTCCCTTGATAGGTTAGGAGGAGTACTATACCAGCGGCATGAGAATGGACTTCGCCCAGTATCCTATATAAGCAGAGGATTGTCTTCTAGCGAAAGAAATTATCCTGTACATAAACTTGAGTTTTTATCTTTGAAATGGGCAATTGTTGATCGACTGCATGACTATCTATATGGAGCTAAACTGGAAGTACATACAGACAATAACCCTCTGACTTACATCCATACAAGTGCCAAGTTAGATGCCACAGGGCATCGCTAGTTAGCTGCTTTAAGCATATATGATTTTAGTTTGAAATACCGCACAGGTGTGAGCAATATAGATGCTGATAATCCTTCCTGTATTCCAGGTCAGTCAGCAGAATCAGGGGGAGAAGAATGGGTGGAAGTTCCTGCCTCTTCAATTAGAAGCACCTATCAGTGTGTGCAAGGTAACAGTGGAACTAGCGTGGCATCAGTAAGTTACTTAGGTGTCTCAGAAAAATTCCTTCCTCCGGTCTATTGTTGGCTTAGTAATATGGAATTGGATGGATTACCTAAAATATCTTACTAACAAATGAAATTAGAGCAGCAGAGAGATCCTGTGATTGGTCCTGTGTTGAAGATAATCCAAAACAAACATCCTTCAATTGATTTTAGTAACCTCTCTAAAGAGTCAAAGATACTATTAAAGCAGCGAAAACAGTTAATTGTGAAAAGGGGCTTAATGTACAGAAGACGACTGAAAGCCTATGAACAGGTATATCTCCAACTAATACTGCCTCAGATATATCGCCCTTTATTTTTGACGGCTCTTCATGACAAACATGGCCATCTAGGAGTGGATAAGACATTTGGACTGATATCTGATCGGTTCTTTTGGCCCTGCATGGACCAAGATGTAAGTCAACATTGCAAGAATTGTGGAAATTGCGTATTGAAGAAAACATTATCACAGCATGGAGCCCAATTGGTCAATATAACTAGTCAAGGGCCCTTAGATCTAATATGCCTAGATTTTCTTACTTTCGAAGGGCTATCAGGTAAAGAGTACCACATTTTAGTTATAACAGATCATTTTACTCGTTATGCCCAAGCCTATGTCACACCAAATCAAAAATCCACTACTGTAGCGAAGACGTTGTGGGACAAGTTTTTCATTCATTATGGATTGCCAGTAAGAATACATACTGATCAAGGCAGAGAATTCGAGAGTCAATTGATCTGAGAACTTTGTGCATACTGTGGGATAACCAAGTCACATACAACTCCTTACCATCCCCAAGACCCACAACCAGAAAGATTTAATAGAACCCTATTAGATATGCTGGGTACACTGGATCCTCAGGCCAAACATAAGTGGAGTAAGCACTTGAGTCAACTGGGTACTCCCCTTATGTACTATTGATGTGAGCCTGGGGATTTCTGCAAACAACACTTCTTTTCAACCCCATACCAAATATGTACAGCGATTAAGAAGAGAGCTAAAGGAAGCATATGAACTTGCCAGTCAAATTTCACAGAAATCTGGAGAAAGAATCAAGATTTACTATGACAGAAATGTAAAAGGAAATGCATTGCAAACTGAGGACAGAGTGCTACTGCGACAGCTGGGATTACCAAAAAGAAGAAATTATTAAACAGATGGAGGGAGGAACCATATGTCATTGTTGAAAAACTACCAGACCTTCCTGTTTATAGGTTAAGATTGGAGAATGGATTGGGAACTATTGTGACATATCATCGTCAACATATTTTACCTATGAACCGTGAAATTCAGTTTCCTGAGCCTAGTAAAGAAACTCAACAGCCATGTGAGAAGGAAGTTAGGCCCTGATTCAGAGCCGGATGTTCTGACCAGAGAGCTCGCTCTGAATCAGGGTCCTCCTCCATTGAAATGGAGCGTCCTCCTGGACGCTCGTATAGCTGTGGGTCACCACCCACAGCATATACGAGCATGCAAAAAGATGGTCGCGATGGTCTTGACCATCGCGACCATCGGACTTGCGAGGGAAACCCTGCGGTCGGGTTTCCCAGCCACAAGCCCTGGAGTGATTTTGGCTCTATCAGAGCCAAAATCACTCCCACTAACATCACTAGTGATGTCAGTGGGGCCGGCTTCAGACGGTAGGCGTTCCCATGGGAATGCCTCCATCTGGCAGGCACGCCCCTGGCACGCCCACCAAAGGGAGCATGCTGTCAATCAACATCGACAGCACGCCCCCTTTGGTGCGAGACCCCGAGCGATGGAAAGCCCGTCGCTCGCCGGGTCTCGCGCATGCGCACGACGGAGCTCCCTCCATCGTGCGCATGTGCAGTGGGGAACATCGACCCACTTGCGAGCGTACTGCCGCTCGTGAGTGGGTCTGAATGACCCCCTTAATTGATTAAAGAACAGAACACGTAGACATCATCCTATATCTGTAGACACACTCCCTTATAATGAAAATGGTGATATGGGGGCGGATAACTATGAGTATAATACTGGAGGTTATTATTACAAAGATAGTTCACTCCCATTGTTAGATGATAAAGCTCCTTTGACAAAGTATAATCACCAGACTGGTAATGATATAGATGACCCTGAAGAAGCTCCATCTGATGGTTTTAAGGAGGGTAGAAATGTGGAGAGAATTTCAATTCCTGGAGATATAATAGAAGGATCACTATTGAGTGATTCACCAGTAGTCTCGGAAATAGTAAGCTCTCCGGAACCAGTTAGGACTCTCAGTGACCGTCCGATACGAGAGCGAAAGCCTACTATGATATTTACTTATGAAAAGCTAGGATTACCTGTAGAAGTAACAAGGGTAATACAGCCGTATTTTGTAAATTCATGGCCCTATTTTTGGAGTGCTTACTAGAGTTAGAATAATTAAGAATACTGGTCATTTCATGCAAAAATAACAGGTTATGTAAAGAAAGCAATGGTGCTCTGGATCTGAAAATGCATAGTATATCTGTTTCAGTACCTGAGCACCAGGGGGAGAATGTAATCCCTTGCAATATTAAAATAAGCAGCTTTAAGCATGTAAATAGTATATATATAGTTTTTGTATGTATTTATGAATATGTATAGAGTGCCATAGTGATGTAATGTATATACAGTGGTTTGATGATTGCAGTGGTGACAGTGGGATTATATAGTGGGAGGACTATGAACTATTGCAGTACCCCTGGCAATGAAGGGGTGCCATTGGCAGTTTATGAAGTGACAGTTGGAGCTGGGAGGGGAGGAGGTAGCCGAGTGGCTCTAAAACGGCTGCTGACCTGAGGAGAGGAGGCTGTGCCTGGTGTTGGAGAGCTGGAAACCAGTGATTGATAGAAGAAGGGACACTGGGGTGAACGCTGCTAGACATTAGGGGGTGGATCTGGAGAGTGAGTGCTGCCTATAACTCGGCTTTGAGAAACGTGAGAGTCAGCCAACCAGAGGGTCTGAGGCCCAGCCCCAGGAGGAGTCTAGTCAGCGCTGCTGTGCCTGTGGAAGAGAAGGAAGAAGACAGAGATAAGTCTAAAATTGGTCCTGCTGACCGGTCTCTTTATTACAGTAATACTATCTTTACCGCATGAGTAAAGGAAAGCAGTTCAGCAGTCTATAGACTAACATCGTATTGAAGCAGATAAGTTTGTTGTACTAAGAGCATTAGATTAAGGACTACATGAGAAGTAAAGCACTATTACATACTTTCAAGGCACCAATACATCAGAATATTATAGTGACAGCTATGTGACAATACAACAGATATTAATATTGAGTAATTAGTCATAGTAACATCCAGCACTGGCTCAGCATTATTATTTTTGCTCTTAGACAACATTGACTCCTGCCTATTGTATTTATATTCAGTCGCAATTGCTAATACTGCACCAAGGATTATAAGGAATAACTCTACAGGCTGGTGCATATCACTACTAAAGCCTATTGGATAAGAAGAGACTAATTTTAGGAATTCCCTATAAACCTGGATTTCATTACTTAACTGCATACTACTCTAATAATACGTGCACCAACAAGCATGGCCATTCACATTGACTAATAAGGGAAATATAAGAACAGCATATGAGAGGGTAATCTCTTTAAAGCTTTAAAGACAACAGGTTACTGGTTATTGGTATGTAATTTGTATAAAGTAATATTCTTATGATTTCATGCTTAATTGATGAATGTGTGAATGTTATTCTGAAAATGTTATGACTAATACATTGCTCATTGACCAAACTCATCTTCTGCAGAATGGAGAGTTGCAGTAAAATAAACTATGTAACCTATTCATGTGTAATCCTGAGTATACACATAGGGCGGAATTCAATTGATTTTGCGGCCCGCATCTCCCGTCTAAAGTGACAGGAGATCGCGGGCCGCTATTCAATTGTGCCAGAATTTCATGCTGATCGCGCCCATAGAGGTCAGGTTTAGCCGCGTAAAGCAGCTAAGCCCGACCAAAGTGCAGGGCGCGATCGCGAAAAGTGATGTTTGGGCGCCCAAACATGTCACTTTTCGCACATTTCAGCTCTCATCCCCCAGGGGCTGCGAGTTGAAATGTAGCGCCTGGCAGCTGATTGCGCCCGACAGGAGCAAGAATAGAATAGCTCCGTCGGGCGCGATAGGGGCTGGAGAGAATTATGTGAATTATTGCTGCTGCATATTTATAAGTGTCATTGGTAGGTTAAAGGTCTGACAATAAGGTATAACTCGACACATAACCACTACTTAACAGTCAGGGCTGTTCCCAAGTCCACTCCAGTTATAGCATAAGGAAATACAAGACTTGGGTGGAGGCACTAAAGGAAAAGAAATATAGAAAGGTTTATAGTAGCAAGTAAGGGAGAGCGAAAACCTGCTACATTAGTAAAAATAATGTTAATAAATAGAGCCCTTAATCTCTCTCCAAGATTTGATAAATAACCACATAAACTTGCACACTAATTTCATACAAAGTTCTTGGCATTGGCAATGTTTCATGCTTATTGCACCAGTTTATACATAAATGTAATAAAATGCAGAATGTAAAAGCCTATCTGATTATTACTCAGGAAGGAAGGAGGGAGGTACCTGAAATCATGTTAGATCTGTACATCTGTGGTTTGAACATTTGTTTATAGCAAAGCACCATCTCTATATCTACTTTTCACTCATTTGCAGTGTGATGTCTAAAACGTCTCTGCTGGTTAGAGTAATATGTTTAAAAAAGGTTTCTAGACAGCCAATAGTCAATTATTTTGTAAATCTGTAAAAAAAAATGAGTTGTTGTGCAAGTACAGTATGATTTACTTTTGGAAACAAAAATATGGCAGTTATAGATGCACAAATATACGCTTCCTAGAAGACCTATCTAGAAGTTCCTTTACTAAAAGATACGTGTTATTTTGTCTTCATGCTCTTACTGTACTGCAAGAGAAGGAGCCATAGGGCTTTATGTACGAAGCAGCGACTTTTGTAAGCTGCTGCTTCCTGTCGGGTTACAGGTGAAAATTTAAAACGGCATCCGCAGTCACCTTACAGTACACCAGGCTTTATACTGACTGTGAGTGCCGTTTTATATGTTCACCTGCAACCTGTCAGGGAAGCCTGCTGCTTTGTATTTGGATGCAAGTTATGACAAAGTTATGCAAAATGCACAGTTACAATTTGCAAATGTTCTTATCTGCATTTCTGAATTCATGTTCTAATTGCTTTGCAACTAAAACATAAAAGTAAAGTGACTGAAAAAAAAAATGACACATATCATCTGACAAATCACTTTCTGTTTATATTGTGCTCTGTGCTGCTCTGTCTGTTCAAGGGTGCAGTGTTGTCAGGCTGCGGCTGTAGTACATAAAGGGGGTGGTGCTGCTGAGTCACTATTGTCCTGTCAATCAAGGGGCTGGTGCGGCTGCAGTAAATAAAGGGCTGCTGCTGTGTTGTCCATAGAGGGGCTGCAGTACATAAAGGGGGGTGGGGTGCTGCTCTGTCACTGTTGTCTTGTCAATCAAGGGGCTGCAGTACATAAAGGGGTTCTGCTGTGTTGTCCATAAAGGGCCTGGGCAGTGGCATAACTTCATCCCAGGTGCCCAGAGGCAAGAAAAATGTTGGTGCCCCCACACCCCCCAAACTAAAATTTATCACCCCCCCAGCACCTATTTCAGCCCCACCTATTGGTCCCCCCCTATGCAGTACCTTTTATACAGTGCCACCAGTATTGGTCCCCCTATGCAGTGCCCTCCTATGTAGTGCCCCCCAGTAATGGTCACCCTATGCAGTGCCTCCAGTAGTGGTCCCCCTATGCAGCACCTTCAGTAGTGGTCCCCAAATGCAGTGCCCCCGTAATGGGCCCCCCATGCAGTGCCCCCAGTAGTGGTACCCCTATGCAGTGCCTCCAGTAGTGCCCCTTATACAGTACCCCCGGCAGATGTCCACCTATGCAGTGCCCCTTATACAGTGCCCTCAGTAGTAGTCTCCCTATGCAGTGCCCCCAGTAGTGGTCCCCCTAAGCAGTGCCTCCAGTAGTAATAATGCCCCCTGTAGTAATGCCCCAGGTAATAATGCCCCTAAAAGTAATGCCCCCTGTAGTAATGCCCCCTGCAGTAAGGGCCCCTGTAGTGCCCCCAGTTGTAATGCCCTTGTAGTGCCCCCAGTAGTAATGCTCCCTGCAGTGTCCAAGTAGTAATGCCCCCTGCAGTGCGCTCAATAGTAAGGGCCCCTGTAGTGACCCCAGTTGTAGTGCTCCCAATAGTGCCCCCAGTCAGGGCCGGATTAACCATGGGGCGGATGGAGCTACAGCTCCAGGCCCTACATTAAAATAGGCCCACAGACAGCCACTGCTGTAGACAGGACTTTTTTTTTTTTCCTGCTACAGCATTACAGCACCAGCCCGAGGCTCTGCCCACTCAAACATTGCAGGTCGTCAAACCCCCTCCCTGGCATCCAGCCATTGAAAAACTGGGCACACATGACAGCGCAATGGTTAGCTTTTCTGGCCCTCACTGCGCTGCTGCTGCATACTGACTCCAGCGCAGTGCGTCCTCCTCACCATGTGACATATGACATCATATAGATGCTGCCCCATCACCGTCCGGACTCCGCTCCCTGAATAGCTGTCTATGCTCATGCATGCTCTGAGAAGGCAGCCCAGCCAGGAGACCTGTTGTTGAATGACTTGCCGGTGAGTCCTTAGCAGGGGCGGGCTGGGGGGCTGGTCGCATTTTTAATGTCTTGGGCTGGCTGCCACCACCAACAAACAGCGATACAGAGACCCGGAGGTAGCATGCACTCATTAAGCTTCCACTAATACAGCGGCAGCACACACAGGTGGTCCTGTCCCCTGGGTATGCCTCTCCTCTCCTAACTGCTTTCTCTCTCAAACAGTCTGATTTACACACTGACGGCTGCAGCTAATATAAGCTGCAACCGCTGCTATACAAGCACACACATCAGGATGGTCAGCCCTAGCTGCACATTATTTACTATATGAACAACACAAAACAGCTGCCTGCAGGTGGTTCTATAAGGCTCCGTAGCCTGCAGGAGGTGGAGCCTTTTATGTCAAGGGGCGGGGACTCAGAGTTCTGTCCTCTCGAGATAGTGACAGGCAGCAGGACACGGTGGGTGGGACTACATGCACTGGAACCCAGCTGTGCATTCAAGGTGAGAGAAGCTGTGGAGGGATCCTGGGAAGCTGAGTTACAGTCTGTAGGAGCTGGCTCAGCCCCTCCACATAGCCAAGAGAGCAGTGAGGTTATTTAGCCTAACAGCATATCCCAGTTTATAGGACAAATGCAGGTACTGACTGACCCCAGTATACTCCCCTGTCATCCTGTGTGTCCCAACTATTTTTACTAAGCTGTCATCTGTGTCCCAACTATTATCCCCACCTAGTCCCCACTACTACTTCCACCTACCCACTTATTATGTGTATTCCCATTCCCCTCCAGTCTGTACTACTACTTTCACCACCAGCTGTATTGTGTGCCCCTGCTACTACTACCTCCAGCATCTGTGTCTCTATTACTAATACCCCCTGCTGTCATCTGTGTCTTTTCTACTACTGCCTCCATCCATCTGACATGTGTTCCTACTACTGCTACTCCAATCCTACCCACCTGTCATGTGTCCCTACAACTACCCAAACACACCTGTCATATGTCCCTACTACTATTATTACTACATATCTGGACGGTAGTCGCATTTATTGTCATGTTAAGCATTTTTTCTTTTATCAACTTATTGATAAATTGTGGTGGTAAGGGATTTTTTATTGCTGCAATATTGTAAGTGGCATTTAAAAAAATGTGCTTATCAGCAGAGAAAACCCATGTTCTCTATATGTTAATCCATTTTTGGATGGGCCGCTGCTTGCCCCCAGATTTAGATCCTCAGGGCTGCAGTCCTGCTACCAGCAGTGTCCCACATGCTTCAGCCTGAGCATAAGTGTCCGTGTACTGCAAAAGCAGAAATCACACACTTACACTTTATTGAATGGGGCACAGGACATTTTATAGACAATAGCCATCTGGTGCTCTGTATGGCAAGGATAGTCTCAGTGAAAGATTTTGTCCTCATCACATGTGTTACAGGTTAACATTGGATTTTACCTTAACAACCACCCCCCACCCCCATCTAACAAAGAAATATTGTGTAAAACTTAAATTGACACTTTATCCAAAGCCCATTAATGCATTTGTCATTTGTACTTGTCTAAGACCGTACTATGGACCTGATTTAGAGACTGATGCAATGCTGATGTTTAGTTGACCAGTTATTGGTAATCTGCGCATGCGTCTTGAGTTCCACTGCGCATGCATAAAGTTTCATTTTTTCTGGCAGTGGGCATATATTCACAAAGTTATTGACAGGCAGGGACTGTTTGAGTGGTGGCTCAAATGCAGGTGTGTTGGGACCGTCTTAAGGGTTTCTCTTCGCCTGCGACTGTGATCCCATATGCAGTAAAAATGGTTCTGGCAGCTCAGCAATTCTGCGCAACCATAGGGTTACTCAGAAGGTCGATTTATCCACTGATCTGCAACCAATACAGTCCTAAGCCCCATGGCACTGATCGTGCACCCGACATCACTACTCACACCCCCGCATTGTCCAGCATATTTGCACGATGATAGATGTCTAAACGACCAGCAGGCATGCGCATCGCTGGCCATTTTAGAAATTTGCAATTGTTTGCAAGCTATTTGCAAACAATTTGCAGGCGATTTGCAAACGATTTATGAACGATTGAATGATAACGATATTGTTATAATTCAATCACTTACATAAATCGTCTAGTGGATGGGCACCTTACAGTGTCTTGTGACACTGTAAGTGGTAGCGCAGTGTGTTATTCTTTTCTTATTCATAAAAAATCTTGTGACACTGTAATGGTGGGTACACACTGGGCGATATTACTGAGCGACTGCACGATTACGACATCGTAATCGTGCAATCGCTCAGTAATCGTGCACAAATCGTGCACTTTTATGTTGGAAACGACCAGCGATGCGCACTCCCACTGGTCGTTTCCGACATTGTCCATCGCCTGAACATGCAGCACAATCTAACGATCTCGTCAGGTTGCTGCATGTTGGGGAATAGGGGAGAGAGCCCGGCGCTGAACGATATCGTTAATGATATCGTTCAGCGGCTGTGCTCAATGTCATGAACGACATTGAGCACAGCCTGCCGGGAACACACTACACGATATCGCTCAGGGAGCATATCGTGTAGTGTGTACGCACCATAAGTGGTAGCGCAGTGTTTTACTCATAAAAAATCTTGTGACACTACGTAGTAGCACAGTGTGTTATTCTTTTCTTATTCACAAAACATCTTGTGACACTAAAGGTGCATACACACACAACGATTTTTTGAACGATTATCGTTTAACGATAATCGTTTCAAAAGATTCTTCACTTTCTGAGTCAACCGATGAACGATTATTGTTCATGCGCGTTCACGTTTGTAGTTTGTAGTTCAGTTAGACTTGTCAACTCAACGATTTTCATTAAGTTAATATGCAAAAATCGTTTGTAGTTCATAATAATCGTTCATTACATTTAAATGAACATAGTAAATGAACAACTTTAGTAAACGATTTTAGTTCATTTTTTCAAGGTAGAAAATCGTTTACTACAATCGTTCATTAACTCAATTGTAGTTTGTGTATGCAGCTTTTGTGGTAGTGTTCTAATCATAAAAACATCTTTTGACACTAAGTGGTAGCGTAGTGCGTTATTCTTTTCTTATGCATAAAAAAATTGTGACACTGTAAGTGGTAGCACAGTGTATTATTCTGGTCACATCCAGGCACTAGGGACACCTCTGTTGAGGCCAAGAACCAGGGGGTTAGGGTGGTAGATCAGTAACTGACAGGGGTGACAGTGTAAATGTCTTCCTATTGTGGCCAAACCCAGGTTAGGCTAGACCTGCCCAGAAGCATGGAGTCTAACCCACTTGGGGTTCTTCACCAGTGACCCCTCCTATTGGGATTTGGGTTTCGCCACACCAAGTGAGCAGGTTGCGACCCTCTGAACAGGTACCTTGGAGTGGCAGAAAACAGTAATATAATAGTAGACAATACTGTAGCTCTGAGAATTATTGAAAAATGTAATAACACTGGAAGATACTGAAAGCTGTGGTAGCACTGGAGATTACTAGCAATGAGACAAACTGGGGATTAGTAGAAATGAAATGGCACTGGGATACACTGGAAATGGAGTGGTACTGAAAATGCTGGAAATGAACCAGATGCAGGCTTGCTCTGGGAGACACAGGAGATCATGAGACTGACTTGCTGTAAGGAATACAGGAAATGTAGATACAGGAGTATACTGAGAGTTGCTCGAGATCCAGACACAGACTTGCTCTAAGAAACACAGGGGATGCAAACACAGGGATGCACTGAGAAATGATAGAGATCCAATTGCAGGCTTGCTCTGTAACTATGTGAGAGGTGAACATGTAACTCAGAAAAATCAACAAGAGAAGGGAAACTCTGAATACTGGTAATCAGCTTATCAGCTGAAACATGTAACACAGGGAGAGAGCTGGACAGCACACCTGAATTACTGGAATTCACTGGAAGTTGAAAACAACAGGCAGTCACTTGAACACTGAAGACTTGAAGTAAATGAAGAAACAAAGTTGATCAGGCAACTTCCTGTTGCTGGAGTCAGATATAAATACTCCTAGGCAGTTGGTCATTGGATCAGAGGATCAGCTGAGTGACTGCCGGACTACAATTTGGAGAGACTAGTCAGATGATATTGACCAACATGCCCGCTACCACGGGGACCAGGATGTACAGAAGCCTAGCAGACCTTGGGAAGCATACTCAGTAACCACTCACCTACACTGCCAGTAACTGAACACCTAAGCCGAAGGACGCCGGCGTGGAGGTGAGTAGCAGCCGATCCCAGGCCATATACTGACAATTCTTTTCTTATTCATAAAAAATCTTGTGACACTGTAAGTGGTAGTGCAGTGTGTAATTTTTTTCTTATTCACAAAAAATATTGTGACACTGTAGGTCATTCATACCGCAGTGTAATATTTAAAATTGGTACAAATTGACATGTGTGCTGTACCCCACTTCATTTGTGTTTGTTGAAATGGAGAATGATCAGTTGAGAGGAGAGCAGGAACCACATACTAGTGCTGGAGCTCCTGACAGTGCCACCAGTCATGAAGGTACTAGTCTGTCTACATCAGCTACTAAAGCTGATGCCCAAGGGCAAACATGGCTTAAGTGAGCTAAAAACAAAGATCCAATCTTTTAAAGTAGTAAAGAAAAATACATCAAAGGAAAAGTTAGCTGCAGAAAGACATAAAATTGGCAATATGTAT
This sequence comes from Taudactylus pleione, assembly GCA_031769625.1. NCBI lineage: Eukaryota > Metazoa > Chordata > Amphibia > Anura > Myobatrachidae > Taudactylus > Taudactylus pleione. The sequence goes on from JAUIMM010000098.1 coordinate 1,651,303, forward strand.
TTTACCACACAAAGTGGCAAGGAAAGGCTAAGGCCAAGACCTTTAATTATGACTGGTGGTTCTGCCTCTTATGATGATGTAAGCCCTTCTCCCTGTGGATGTTTCAAAAAAATTTAAATCGTTAAGGTACAGAAACCAACCGTGTGCTCAGAATTGTCAAAATTCCCAAGGAAAGTCTAAGTGTGTTGGCGGTGCCATGTGTGAGCTTGACCTTTCCATACTGTACTCGAAGAGGAACCTCCTTTCACCACTTGAGCATCTTCTGCAAATGTGGGGATGAGCAGCATAAGTCAACATGCTCACATAGAAATTGAGGATGCTTCTGTGGAAGTGCACCAGGATGAGAAGGATATTTGTGTAGTTGACGCTAATAAGGATGTTGATGATGAAGATGCTGATTATGAGGATGTTTTTGATGAGGATGTTGTTTGTGTTAACCAGGCCCCAGTGGAAACAGTTGTTGCGGATGATAAGGAAAAGCCCATTGTCATGCCTGGGCATAAAACAAAAATCCACTTCTTATGTGTGGAATCATTTCTACTCAAATCTGGATAACAATTATCAAGCCATCTGTACCCGTTGTCATGCCAGTGTAAGTAGAAGTAGGGACCCTAACCATCTAGGAACCTCCTCCCTGCTACATTATCTACAGTGAATCCAATAAGTGTTTGCAAAATTCAGAAACTTTGGCTAAAAAGTAACAACAAGCAGTCCAGTGTCAGCTAGCTCCCTTCTCTCTGCTAGATGCAAGCACCTGGTATCTTCAACACCAACACCTTCATCAACAATATCCTCAATCATGATCAGAAGTAGTCCTGCATCCAATGTGATAAAGCTAACTCGGTCCTCCCCTATCCTGGATTCCTTAGAAGAATCCTTGAACTGCTGCTGCTGGGAGTGGATCTTCATCCCAGAAGGGGACCAGGAAGACTACTAGTAGTAGTTCTAAAAAAATAGACTGTTAAATAATCCTTTGCAAGGGCCAGAAAATATGACAGCAGTCACCCAGTTGCACAGCAGATCACTGACGCCATAACATCTATGCTGTTATTAGATGTGCGTCTGATATCCGCCATTAGTGCAGTGGGTTTTAGACAGATAATTGAGGTCCTCTGTCCCCGCTACCAAACACTATCTAGGTTCCACTTCACTAGAAAAGCATTTCTTAGCCTGTACAGGGATGTTAAAAAAAACATAATTAGTATCCTCCAAAATGCTGTTGTACCCACTGTCCAATTAACCACAGATATGTGGACAAGTGGAACAGGGCAAACGCAAGATTACATGACTGTAACAGCCCACTGGGTGGGTGTATTGCCTTCAGCGGCACCAACATCAGCAGCATCTAAGAAAAAGCTAATTATTCCAAGGCAGGCTACTCTGTGTATAACCAGTTTCACTAAGAAGCATAATGCTGGCAACCTCTTAGAAAAACTCAGGGAAGTCATTGCAAAATAGTTTCCCTGCTTGGACTCTCCTCGGGATTTGTGATTTCTGCCAATGCCACCAATATTGTGAGAGCATTACAGCTGGGTGAATTCCAGCATGTCCCATGTTTTGCTCACACTATTAACTTGGTGGTGCAATTTTTTTTTAAATGACAGGGTCGTGCAGGAGATGCTCTCCGTGGCCTGCAAAATTTCTGGCAATTTTCACCATTCAGCAGGTGCATGTAGAAAATTGCAGCACCTGCAAGAAATGTTGAATTTGCCCTGTCACCAGCTGAAGGAAGAGGTAGTTATGAGGAGGAACTCCACCTTATATATGCTTGAGTTGATGGAGGAGCTGCAAAAAGCCATCCAAAGCTACACAAGGAAGTATGACATAGCAAGAGGAGGGGGGCTGTACCTTACTCAAACCCAGTGGAACATACTTTGTGTTGTACAGAGTACTGAATATTTCAAAGTAGTCACCTGTGAAGTGAGTTCAGAGACTGCCAGCTTGAGTCAGGTCATTCTCCTCATAAGACTGTTGGAAAAGCAGCTTGAGAAACTGAAGGAGGAGCTGAAATAAAGCAATTCCACCAAGTATATCGGACTTGTAGATCAAGTCCTTTATTCGCTTTGCCAGGATCCAATGGTTGTCAGGATCTTCCAATCAGAGCAATACATTTTGGCGACCCTGCTCGATCCTAGGTTTAAGTCATATGTTGTGTCTTTTTTCCCAATGGACACAGATCTGAAGAGATGCAAAGAGCTGTTGGTAAGCAAATTGTCAGCTGAAGTGGCACATGATGCAGGAATAGCTTCTCCTTCAGGTGATACAGATGAGTCAACACAACCAAGTTTTGACATCTGGTCAGGTCTAAAAGAATTGGCTACAATTAATGAGACCTCCAACATGACTCCATCTGATATGGTCACCAGTCAAAGATTGGTTGAGGATTATTTTAATAATAGCATCCAAATAGGCATGTCAGACAGTCCATTTCACTACTGGCAGGAAAAAAAGGCAATATGGAGGCCCTTGCACAAACTAGCTTTGCTTTACTTGAGCTGCCCACCCTCCAGTGTGTATTCAGAGTTTTCAACACAGCCGGGAACCTTGTCAGCGATCGGCATAGGAGGCTACTTCCACAAAATGTGGAAAAGATGATGTTTATCAAAATGAACTACAAATTTCACGAGGAAGACCTTAACCACCAATTACATCCAAAAATTGCAGAGGCACCTAAGGCTGTAATGGTGGATTCCAGCAGGGACAAATATTAGGTGAAGAGGAAGTACACACTGATGAGGGTGAGGAGTCGGATGATGATGGCAACAACATTTTGCCTCTGTAAAGCGAGTTTATGCACGGAATGATCATTGCCAACAATGTCAGCTGCCCGTTGGTAGCTTGTTTTGTGGGGGCCCAAACAAACCAATTGCTTCAGCCACAATTGGCAGTCCATGTCGCTGAAGTGATTGGTTTGTTAAACTGTGCATGTCCTATATACAACATAAGTGTGGGTGAAAGGGCCCAAGGACAATTCCATCTTGCACCTATTTTCTTTGCATTATGTGCTGTTTGGGGCATTGATGCCTGACATTTTTATTTATTTTTATCTATTTTAACTAAAATCACATATAGGTATATTTGCAAAATATGCAATTTTTCAACCTTGTTTTGTAGATACCAACCTGGTGGGCTTGGTTTTCCTTGACCATAACAGCCATGTTTGGTCAGATGCAACTCAAACACCAAATGTAAAGACTATTTTGTGATGGTATCTGGAGATGTTCTCTCTCTTTTCCCCTCCCAGCCTTCCCATTCATAATCCCAGAAGCACAATGATAAGAGACGTTTAGTACCAGACTTTAAAAATCCCTCTGCCCCCTTCCTGTTCAGAGCTTCCATTTTGTGTGTTACCACAGACCGCATCTCTGCATGTCGCTTTCATTTAAAAAAAAAAAAAAAAGCTGGACCACCACAAGAGCTCAACTGGGGCAAGGACTGGTGTGAATGAGTCAAATATTCTTTGAAAATGACTCCCCGCCTCCCTCCCTCATAAATTTGCTTTGGAATCCAAAACTTTAAATTTACTATGAATCAACCCTTCCTTTCCCTGCCTTCAACTACATTCATACTCCCATCTCCCTCAGGTCTCTTGATTAAAGAAAACATATGTTTCCTTATGTGCCATGTAGGAATTTGAACTGCTGCGTGTTTGTGCCGCCTACTGCTGCCACTTAGCTTAGTCAGCCAGCTAGCTTGGTGCAAAGTATGGGCCTAACTGGATGAAAACAATATTGTAAGCTGTGAGGTGGTCACAATTGACTGTAAATGAGTGAAAATTAATGTTATTGAGTTTAATAATACTGTAGGAACAAAAACAGGCCCAAATTATGTGATTTTAGCTGTTTTTATGATTTTAGAGAAAAAATCCAGATCCAAAACCAAAATACACAAGGGCGGTTTTGACAAAACCAAATCCAGATCCAAAACCAAAACACGGGGGTCAGTGCACAACCCTAATTTGTACACATACACTAAGCTGTCTGCCTTGAGCTCAGCATTGGACTTTTAAAGTTCTATCATATAACTGCAATACGGGACTTAACTTTCCAGAGACTGCAGGGTGAAACGCAAAATAAATTTTAAGCTGCAAGCTACACTAGTCCTGCCACTGCAAAATAAAGGCTTAACCTCTGCAGTGCTGAGGAGGCCATTCTGGTCATAAGGGAGAGTGAGATTGGGACCCAGCCACATGGGATATTTCCAGCATGTGATTGCTCTTATATATAATGTTCTGTGGTTAATTCACACTATTAATATATAATGTAGTCAAAATGAATAATTAATTGGGGAGCTAATAATTGAATGCGGAGCTACTGTAGCTGAGGTATCAGGCCTGTTTATTAAATATTGGTGTTATTTTTATTGCTGGAGCAGGGTAGGGAATGGTGGCCTATTGTGTTGATATTGTTGAGCATCTCAGGAAGCTAAAGATTTGAACAGCCATCAGGTAGTCTAAACTCAAAGAACAGGTAGGAGAGAGCAGCACAAACATTCCTGATTCTGAAGGAATGGGCATTATTTTGGGGAACTGTTCACACAGTCAGAACATTGTCCTGACTAAAGGCACAGTGGGAGGTACGTGCAGATTCACATTATTTTCCTAATACACCTCAACCAGCATTTGTTACTGTGCTGTACGTAGTGTTCGGCGGAGAAGATGTGAGTGTTGCAATTTACTACACAGCTGGTTCTTCTGCTCCATGATCTGGTGGTTTGTGAAGCATGTCAGTGGCGTTACAGAGTTATCGAGCACATGGAACAGCAGAGATGCCAGCTGTTGTGAAGACCATAGCAATCCGTCACTGAACACTGCAGCAGGTAGGAACCTGTCCAGGGGACTTATTGTTACAAGTAACAAAGGGAAAGAGGGAAGGGTATACAACTCATATGTTCCTACACCATTCTCCCCTTGTCATATATGGGGCATACGTGCCTACTTTTGAAAAAGCATTTCAGGGAGATTGTGAAAGTAACAGCTATGAGCTCGGCAGTAAAGTGGGCGTGTACTGCTACATCCAAATGTAGATGAGCCCTAATGCAGTTGTAAGATCTATTTATTGATGAAAACACACTGATACTTTTCAGAAAAATGCATGTAGCCAATAGGGATCATTGTGGCTTATAACTAAAGATGTGTGCTGAACCCAGTGTTTTGGTTTTGGATCTGGATCTCCCCTGGTTTTGGATCTGCAATGGTTTTGCCCAAACCTCACCTCCGTGTTTTGTTTTCATGTTTTGGTTTTGGATCTGGATTTTTTCTTAAAAAATAGAAAAACAGCTAAAATCACATAAAATGGGCATTTTTTGTTCCTACAGTATTAATAACCTCAATAACATTTATTTCCACTCGTTTCCATCAATTTTGACCACCTCACAGCTCGCAATATACATTTTTTCATCTAGTTAAAGGGCCAAAGGTCGCATCCAGCTTGCTGGCTCAAAACTGATTGATATAATTATTAATAGATTTGAGGACTGTGCAAAGATGATGGTTGGGATACCCTTGAGTATTGAAGAATTGATAGTTGGTGCAGCCCCTGGCTGTAAAATTGATAATACATTAATTTAAAAACAATTCATTGGGTGCAGCCCCTGGCTGAATAATTAATAAAAAGAAATTCATTGGTGCAGCCCCTGTCTGTAAAATTGATAATAAATTAATTAAAAAACAATTCATTTCTTGCAGCCCCGGGTAATAAAAAGAAATTCATTGGTGCAGCGCCTGGCTGTAAAATTGATAATAAATTAATTTAAAAACAAATCATTGGTTCCTAAACCAACCATAACATTAATTTAAAATATCAGGCTGCAATTCCCCAGCCAGCACATAATGGAAAGGAATAAGGTGCAAGATGGAATAGTCCTTGTGTGAGCAAAACATGGGATGTGTTGGAATTCGCCCACATGTAATGCTCTCACAATATTGGTGGCATTGTCCGAAATCACAAATCCCGAGGAGAGTCCAAGTGGGGTAAGCCATTTAGCAATGAATTCCCTGAGTTTTTCTAAAAGGTTCTCAGTGGTATGCCTCTCAGTGAAACCAGTTCTACAAAGAATAGCCTGCCTCTGTATCAGCTGTCTTTTGGTAGATGTTGCTGCTGCTGTTGCTGGCAATACACCTACCCAGTGGGCTGTCACAGTCACGTAATCCTTAGTTTGCCCTGTCCCACTTGTCCACATATCAGTGGTCAAGTGGACAGTGGGTACAACGGAATTTCTAAAGTTTTTTTTTTAATGTCCTTGTACAGACTTGGAATTGCTGTTCTAGTGAAGTGCAATCTAGAAGGGATCTGGTAGCGAGGACACAGGACCTCAATTAACTGTTGAAAACCCACTGCAGTAATGGTGGATACTGGATGCACATCTAATACCAGCATAGCTGTTATGGTGTCAGTAATCCGCTTTGCAAATGGTTGATTGCTGTCATCCTTGTTTGTCCTTGCAAACGATTGTTTGACAATTGTTTTTAGGAGGATATGCTACAAGTAGTTTTCCTCCTGGTTCCGTTCTGGGATGAAGATCCACTCACAGCAACAGCAGCAGCAACAGGCATAGTCATCAAGGATCCTTCTGAGGAATCACGGATAGGAGAGGAGTCAATCATGCTTTGAATAACAACATTGGATGCAGCAGGACTACTTCCGATGATGAATAAAGATGTTGATGATGCAGGTGTTGGTGTTGGAGATCGAAGGCGCTTGGATCCCACAGAGAGGGAGGAGGTATTTTTGGAACTTGGTGACATACACTTTGATATTTGATGAATGCGCTCCAAGTGATGTAACAAGGAAGAGGTTCCTTGGTGGTAAAGGTCCATCCCTCTACTCACTCTTGCTTGGCAGTGGTTACATATGGCTTGACAACTGTTGTCTGGATTGGGGTGGAAATAATTCCACACATGAGAAGTGGATTTTTTTGTCTTTTGCCCCGGCATGACAACAATGGGCTTTGGCTTTTTCAATCCATGGGCAATAGCTGTTGCCTGACTTACACAAAGGACATCCTTGGCATCAACTCCCTCATCACAAACATCTTCATCATCAACATCCTCACCATCCTTAGCACCTTCAACTACCAAAATATCCTCCTCCTCCATGTGCAATTCCACAGAAGCATCCTCCCTGACTATGTCTGCAAGATGTTGACTGCCCTTCCCCACATTTACAGAGGGCACACAAATGTTGGAACTTGGAGGATCCTCTAGTACACTAGTATTTAGGTCTGGCTCACACATGACAACCGCAGACACACTTGCACTCTCCTCTGGGATTTGTGAGTTCAATTTCTCATGGCACACAGTAGGTTTTTCCAGAGCTGTCTTACTCATCTTAACAACTTTCAATTTTTTAATGGTGCCACCACCACTACTACTACAAGCAGAAGGGCTATCAGAATCAGCAGTCTGCATAAAGAAAGGCCAAGGCCTTATCCTTTCCTTGCCACTTAATGTAGTGAATGGCATATTGCCAATTTTTTGTTTATCTAAAGGCAAATTTCCTTTCAAATTTTTTTCTTAATTTCAGTAAAAGTAGCTTTACCATATTAATGGCAACTTAAGCCCTGGAGCATGGGCCTTCATAGAGGACGAGGAAGTTGACGGCTTTGCACTGCTGGCGGCAGCTACAACATGTGGTTCTTGGCCTTGCTCTCCTGTCATGTGACAGCCATCCATATTTTCTGCGGTCTTGAAGTAGTGTCACAAGCAGCAATAGTGTAGCCAAGGTTCAGTTACAAAATTCATACACGTGCAGTCGTGTGCACACATACAAATATTAGACAAAAAAAGACAATTTATTTTTATTTTTTTCAGGTACAGAACTTGGGCCCAGACAACAGATTGATGATGACTGGAGTCGGGCAGCACTAGGTTGCAACTTGCTGTATCTTGTGCGGTTAAGCCTAACGCGCACACAGACAAATTTTAGACAAAAGAATACACTTTTTTTACACTTATTTTTTCAGGTCCAGATCTTGGGCCCAGAACAGAGATTGATGACGACTGGAGTTGGGCAGCACTAGGTTACATTGCTGACTTGCTGTATCTTGTTTGGTTAAGCCAACACACGCACACACAGACAAATATTAGACAAAAAAAGACACTTTTTTTTTTTCAGGTCCAGAACTTGGGCCCACAGCACAGATTGATGGTGACTGGAGTCGGGCAGCACTAGGTTGCAACTTGCTGTATCTTGTGTGGTTAAGCCTGACACGCACACACACAGACAAATATTAGACAAAAAAAGACACTTTTTTTTTTCAGGTCCAGAACTTGGGCCCAGAGCACAGATTGATGATGACTGGAGTCGGGCAGCACTAGGTTGCAACTTGCTGTATCTTGTGCGGCTAAGCCTGACACGCACACACACACACACACAAAATAAATTGACAATATATTTTTTTTTGGGGGGGGTCCAGAACTTGGACCCAGATGGACGCAGCAGACAGCACAGCACCAGCCCAGATGGATCAGCAGCAGTCAAGATGGATGCAGCAGACTGCACAGCACCAGTCCAGATGGATCAGCAACAGCCCAGATGGACACAGCAGACAGCATAGCACCAGCCCAGAATGGATCAGCATCAGCCCCAGGACACAGCAGACAGCACCAGCATCAGACAGCACAGCACCAGTCCAGATGGATCAGCACCAGCCCAGATGGACGTAGCAGACAGTACAGCACCAGCCCAGATGGATCAGCAACAGCCCTGGACACAGCCGACAGCAGAGAGGACAGCACAGCACCAGCACCTCTCCCAGCCCTACATTACCCACCCTACCACTACCAGTCTCCACAGCCGGAGTGAAATGGAATCCCACGCGTGGTCCTTTATATACTACATAGATCATAGAGACAAAAGCTCGAGAGCCATGAGATTTGGTCTCTAAGGTTTTGCCTCGGGTTGAGATCCGGGGCCGGCGGATCTCTAAAGATCCAAACCCGCTCAGCTCTATTTATAACCAATTCAGGGAAATGATACTAATGATCCCATTTAAATGTATATATCTCTGATTTTTAATATAACAGCTTCATAATTGGGGGGGAGGTAGAATCAGGGAGATTGCTACTATTTCAGGGAATCTCCCTGACAATGAGGGGGAGTTGGCAAGTATGATATGGGGTGGTCCAAGAACTCTGGGGGAATTGTATCAAACCTTCGAGAAAGATAAAATTCCAATCAATCAGCTTCTAACTGTAATTTACAGGCTGTCTTTGAAAAATGTTAGAAGCTGAATAGTTGGCACTTTGGGGGAGATGTACTAAGCAGTGGAGATAGAGAAAGTGGAGAGAGATAAGGTACCAACCAATTCGCTCGTACAGCCTGTAAAATGACAGGAGCTGATTGGTTTGTTCTCTCTCTCTCTCTCTCTCTCTCTCTCTCTCTCCCCCCCCCCCTAAATCTCTCTCCAATATTTGATAAATATCCTCATATACTTGCACACAGGTCCACTAAGTTCATCCAAAGTTCTTGGCATTGGCAATGTTTCACGCTTATTGCACCAGTATATACATAAATGTAATAAAAGCCTATCTGGTTATTAATCAGGAAGGAAGGAGGGAGGTACCTGAAATCATGTTAGATTTGTACATCTGTGGTTTGAACATTTTTTTATAGCAAAGCACCATCTCTAAATCTATTTTTCACTAAATTGCAGTATGATGTATAAAACGTCTCTGCTGGTTAGAGTAATATGTTTAAAAAAGATTTCTAGACAGCCAATAGTCAATTATTTTGTAAATCTGTAAAAGAAAATGAGTTGTTGTGCAAATACAGTATGATTTAGTTTTGGAAACAAAAAATGGCAGTTATAGATGCGCAAATATATACGCTTCCTAGAAGACGTATCTAGAAGATCCTTTACTAAAAGATACATGTAACCCAAAAAAGAATCCATCTCACAAGGATATGGTTATTTTGTCTTCATGCTCTTACTGTACTGCAAGAGAAGGAGCCATAGGGCTTTATGTATGAAGCAGTGGCTTTGTAAGCTGCTGCTTCCTGTCGGGTTGCAGGTGAAAATTTAAAACGGCATCCGCAGTCAGCTTACAGTACTCCAGGCTTTATACTGACTGTGGGTGCCGTTTTATATTTTCACAGGCAACCTGTCAGGGAAGCCCGCTGCTTTGTAAATAAAGCCCTCAGACATTATTTGTATGCAAATTATGCAAAATGCAAAGTTACTACAGGTTCAGTCTCCCATATCCAAAATGCTTGGGACCAGGGGTATTTTGGATAACGGAATATTCCGTATTTTGGAATAATTGCATATCATAATGAAATATCTTGGGAATGGGACCCCAATATACACACAGAATGCATATATGTGTTATATGCACCTTATACACATAGCCTGCAGCTCATTTTATACAATATTTTCAATAATTTTGTGGCTCAAGCAAAGTTTGTGTACATACATGAAATAAATTTATGTTTCATTTACACCCTATACACACAGCCTGAAGGTAATTTTATACCATATTTTTAATAATTTGTGCCTTAGACAAAGTTTGTGTACATTGAACCATCAAAAATCAAAGGTTTTATTATCTCAGTCATGCCAAAATTATTCCGTAATTCGGAATATTCTGTATTTCGGAATATTTGGATATGGGAGACTCAACCTGTATTGCAAATGTTCTTATCTGCATTTCTGAAATCTGAAAGATCATTTGGTATCGAGCCACTTACACACACTAAAGAAAAACACATACCATAATAGTTTTTTTCAGATACGGTACTAGCAAAGCCTGTGAATGCATGGTTTCAACCACAACCTTTAGTGATAAAGTTCAAAAAATTTGGACCATTAAGGACTACATCAACTGTACATTGCTGGGAGTTAGTTATCACCTTCAATGTCCTTGCAGAATGGTCTTCATAGGAAAATCCATTAGACCTTTTAAGAAACAAGTATTAGAACATATCGGCTCTATCAAAAATGCATCTCGTGACCTGGCTAACGTTAGAACTCTGACACCTGTCGCGAGACATTTTTTAAGATATCATAACAGCTGTCCTAGAGGTCTACAGGCTTTTGTACTAGAAAAAACTCAATATGGGAATACGTGGTGGAGATATGGATCAGGAACTATTAAAAAAGGAGACAAAGTGGATATTCCTCATGGAAAACATGGCACCCAAGGGCCTCAATGAGAGTAATAGTTTCCTTCCTTTCATATAAATCCAATGTAAATTTCCATTATAACAGTGATCTCATTGTTAGTTCTTTCTATTCATGATATTACTTAACAATCATTAGTACATCATCTTCATTTGGACTAAAAAACTTGATATAAGGATTCTCTGTAATAGTGAAATGTACCCTGTGATTCTTACAGATGATAAATATCTAATGATATAAAAAAAATTCAAATACGATACACAGGACTCAAGATAATATCAATGATAATAATCAGGCGATTAATATAATTTTATGTTAAGTTATGTAAATTCTTTCTTGAGCTACATTAATTAAAATAATTAAAATAATAGATACGTAATACAATATTGAATATATTGCTATAATCCTAGTATGATTTCTATGATATTTAATTAGTTATTTCTAAACATTGAATACACTAATTTAATTTAATATGATTTTAATAACACGTGGTTAGTCATTAAGGCATAATACAATAACACTTTATATTATTCTTTAAATGTTAAATAAGGATAGTATTATTAATTTTGGAGTTTTGAATATGTTCATTTACACCATATTTTTTATGCTTAAAATACTTTTTACAGTTTAGTTAATTCATTACCAAAAACAAATCAAAAATATTTTCCTTTGCACGAACTTTATTCTACAAGAACCAATTGCACACAAGTTACTAATTTTGTATTATTATTAATTGTTCAGTAAATATATCTTTAATAATATAACATAATTTTTTTAATTAATATTAATGCTTAACGGATACATATATTACACTATTTATAAATATTTTCACCATGTATTAATATAAGATTTATTATTTTGATTTAATCTATTTATTACATTTTCATAGAGACTAATATTAGAGACAGTCCTATTGATTTGTGTGTATAAATGTGTGTATATATATATATATATATTTATTTATCAATCAATAATTGCAACCTATGAGAGATATATAAATTCAGGGCTAAAATCATTGATCCATATTTCTATAAATGATCCAGTCTGATTGATATCATTCTTTAGATAGATATGAGTACTGTGGATATGCCCGCTGCATAATGGAGATAAGATGACATCATCTTGATAGACATACAGCTTTGATCACACAATGTGGCCTTAATCATAAACACACCTCCTAACATGATGTGTTTGATCAGGATTGGTCATTACATATTTAAAACAATACCCAGTTTCCTGGCTCTGGTTAGCCTTGTAAAAGCTATCTAGTGAAACGCGCGTCGGTGTTTACGCTGTGTACCTATGGTCCTAAAAATAATGTCTGTCCGAACTATGTAAAATTTCGACTGCTTAATACACTGCTAGTGCTCAGTGAAATGAACACCGATAACAGATACTGTGTAGCGGTTGGCCAGTGTATTCTTGATAAGACTAAGTGATATTCAATGCACGCTTGAAAACCTGTGCATTTAAACTGAATAGCCTGTGTGTTATTTCTGACATCTTCAGTTACTTTAATGTAATTTACTACCAGTGTCCAAACAAGGTTAAACACTTACTGCTTGATACACTGCTGATGCCAGGTTAAACGAATACCGACATTGCTTAGCAGCATGCCAGTGTGCTTTTGATTAGATTTATTAATAGTCATTGCACACTCGGAAAAATTTCTATAAGCAAACCGAAGAGCCGAGTGTGTAAATTATGACACTCTTAGTTATTCCATCAAGCGGCTAATGTATCTTATGAACGGCATGTTTGTTACCTAACTAATTAGTATTCACTGCATGCTAGGCATTTCACACTCCTAAATTGAAAGACACAACGTGTAGTTGCTGACACTCCTAACCATCACACTAAAGGTGCATACACGCGTAAAGATTTTCTGTCCAACCATCGAACTAGTTCACAGGTTCTCAAACTCTGTCCTCAGGACCCCAAACAGTGCATGTTTTTCATGTCTCCACATTGAATCAAGTTAAATAATTAGCTCCACCTGTGGACCTTTTAAAATGTGTCAGCGAGAAATGAATACACTTGTGCAGCTGCTATGTGACCTGCCAAACGTGAACTGTGTGGGGTCCTGAGGATCGAGTTTGAGAACCACTGAACTAGTTGATTGGTTGGAATGAAAATCTGGTAAGGTCTGAAAGCAAATGACAATCAGCAATTTTCTCCCAAATGCCAGAAAATGGACAAAAACTATTGTTAGAACAAATTGTTTAGATCAAACATTTAACAAACTTGTCTGACGACCATTTTCATCTGTTTTCTGGCGTTAGGAGCAAATTGCTGATCATCAGTTACTCCCTTACGATACCAGATTTTCATTCCAACCAATGAACTAGTTGGATGGTTGGACAGAAAATCTTTACATGTGTATGCAGCATTAGTGGTTAATGTATTTTATCCCTTATGCTAAGGGAAGATAAGTCCTTATCTCCAAAAGCTGGATTTACAACGTGTGTCAGGCACACGGCGCGCGTGAATCCTGTAATCATTTGAGCAAATAAACTAGCTAACATATCATATCTGAAAGAAATAATTATAGTCAATATCAGGTATTAATACAGTAGGATATGTATGTATCATTTATCAGACATTTACATTCTAACATTGTCATGTTAAAGAGTGAGCTGCATCTACACTAGTGAAGGTAGATGGGTAGTTACAATTGTTGCCAAATATCTTTGTCTATATAACTTTGTTTCTAGTTTTAGAATAAAAAGTCTCTACAGAACACTGATAATAAAGGAGTGAGTTTATTTAAATCAATCTAACTACCATCAATCTGTGTATATTTTACATACATTATATGACTTTTTGTCATAATAACTAATATCAAGGACATCAATTTTTATACTTAAAATAAGGAGACCAGATACAGGCACACAGTGTATTATAATACACACATTTACATTTATTTGCACTATTTCACTTAATTTGTCACATATATTTAGCTATTTTAATTTGAACCTACTCTAGATATGAGTTATCATAAATGTTTTAAATTACAACATAAATAAAAGTTACATTTTATAATACTGTTGTGCGCCATATACAGATCCTTCCTCCTTTGTTTCTACTTGTTAATAAAACCCTCAGACATAATTTATTTGGATGCAAGTTATGACAAAGTTATGCAAAATGCACAGTTACAATTTGCAAATGTTCTTATCTGCATTTCTGAATTCATGTTCTAATTGCTTTGCAACTAAAACATAAAAGTAAAGTGACTGAAGAAAAAAATGACACATATCATCTGACAAATCACTTTCTGTTTATATTGTGCTCTGTGCTGCTCTGTCTGTTCAAGGGTGCAGTGTTGTCGGGCTGGGGCTGTAGTACAAAAAGGGGGTGGTGCTTCTGGGTTACTGTTGTCCTGTCACTCAAAGGGCTGGAGCGGCTGCCGTAAATAAAGGGCTGCTGCTGTGTTGTCCATAGAGGGGCTGCAGTACATAAAGGGGGGTGGGGTGCTGCTCTGTCACTGTTATCCTGTCAATCAAGGGGCTGCAGTACATAAAGGGCTGCAGCTGTGTTGTCCATAAAGGGGCTGGGGCTGCAGTACATAAAGGGGGACTGCAGTACATAAAGGGGTGCTGATGTGTTGTACTGTCCGTCAAGGGGCTAGGGCTACATTACATAAAGGGGTGCTGTGTTGTCCAGGGGTGCTCTGTCAATCCAGGGGTGCTCTTCTCCAGTATAAAAAAAATAAAAAGTTAATTAAAATTAATAATCATTCCACAAAAATGTAAAAAATAAAAGATTTTTTTGTGTGTGTACTAGCTACACTATTATCTGCAGTCTATCATCCACGTATTTGTGACTCTGCAGGTGGTCCGTCCACACTCCACATGGGCGCTTTATTATCCATAAAGGGGTGCTGTGTTGTTCATCAAGGAGCTGCTGCCTCATCCAGGGGTGCTCTATCCCAGTGTAAAAAAAATAAAAGCTAAATAAAATTAACATTGCACAAAAAATAAAAAATAAAATATAAAAATAGTGTGTGTGCTAGCTATGCTATTATTGTTCGGTGACACTGCCAGCCAGACCGCAGTTTATCATCCATGTATAGTGACACTATAAGTCGTAGCGCAGTATGTTATTCTTATTCATAAAGTATCTTGTGACACTGTAAGTGGTAGCGCAGTGTGTTATTCTTTTCTTATTCATAAAAAATATTGTGACACTGTAAGTGGTAGCGCAGTGTGTTATTCTTTTCTTATTCATAAAAAATATTGTGACAGTGTAAGTGGTAGCGCAGTGTTTTACTCATAAAAAATCTTGTGACACTACGTAGTAGCGCAGTAATTTATTATTTTCTTATTCATAAAACATCTTGTGACACTAAGTGGTAGCAAAGTGTGTTATTCTTTTCTTATTCACAAAACATCTTGTGACACTCTAAGTGGTAGCGAAGTGTGTTATTCTATTCTTATTTATAAAAAAATCTTGTGACATGGTAAGTGATAGCAAAGTGTTCTAATCATAAAAAATCTTTTTACACTGTAAGTGGTAGCATAGTGTATTATTCTTTTCTTATTCATAAAAAACTTGTGACACTGTAAGTGGTAGCATAGTGTGTTATTCTGGTCACAACCAGGCACTAGGGACACCTCTGTTGAGGCCAAGAACCGGGGGGATATGGTGGTAGAGCAGTAACTGACAGGGGTGACAGTGAAAATGTCTTCCTATTGTGGCCAAACCCAGGTTTGGCTAGACCTGCCCAGAGGCGCGGAGTCTAACCCTCTTGGTGGTCTTCACCAGTGACCCCTCCTATTGGGATTTGGGTTATTACATTGAAAAATGTAATAACACTGGAAGATACTGAAAGCTGTGGTAACACTGGGAGATTACTAGCAATGAGACAAAACTGGGGATTAGTAGAAATGAAATGGCACTGGGATACACTGGAAATGGAGTGGTACTGGAAATGCTGGAAATTAACCAGATGCAGGCTTGCTCTGGGAGACACAGGAGATCCTGAGACTGACTTGCTGTAAGGAGCACAGGAAATGTAGATACAAGAGTGTACTGAGAGTTGCTAGAGATCCAGATGCAGACTTTCTCTGAGAAACACAGGGAATGCAGACACAGGGATACACTGAGAAATTATAGAGATCCAATCGCAGGCTTGCTCTGTAACTATGTGAGAGGTGAACATGTAAATCAGAAAAATCAGCAAGAGAAGGGAAACTCTGAATACTGTAAAATTACTCAGTCACTGGAGCACTGAAGACTTGAAGTAAATGAAGAAACAAAGTTGATCAGGCAACTTCCTGTTGCTGGAGTCAGATATATATACCCCTAGGCAGTTGGTCATTAGATCAGAGGATCAGCTGAGTGACTGCAGGACTACCATTGGGAGAGACTAGTCAGGTGATATGGACCAATATGGCTGCACCCATGTCCACTACCACAGGAATCAGGATGCAGAGAAGCCCTAGCAGGCATCAAGGAGAATACTCAGTCACCACTCACTTCCACTGCCAGCAACTGAACACCTAAGCCCAAGGACGCCGGCATGGAGGTAAGTAGTGGCCGATCCACAATTCTTGTCTTATTCATAAAAAATCTTATGACACTGTAAGTGGTAGCGCAGTGTTTTACTCATAATAAAATCTTCTGACACTGTATGTGGTAGTGCAGTGTGTAATTTTTTTCTTATTCACAAAAAATATTGTAACACTGTAGGTCATTGATATTGCAGTGTAATATTTAAAATTGGTACAAATTGACATGTGTGCTGTACCCCACTTCATTCGTGTTTGTTGATATGGAGAATGATTAGTTGAGAGGAGAGCAGGAACCACATACTAGTGCTGGAGCTGCTGCCAGTGCCACCAGTCATGAAGTTACTAGTCCGTCTACATCAGCTACTAAAGCCGATGCCCAAGGGCAAACATGGCGTAAGTCAGGGCATCTAAAATCAAGGAAACAATATTTTACAGTAGTAGAGAAAAAACATCAAATGAAAAGTTAACTGCAGAAGGACATAAAATTGGCAATATGTCTTTTACCATACAAAGTGGCAAGGAAAGGTTAAGGCCTTGGCCTTTATTTATGACTGGTGGTTCTGCCTCTTATGATGATGTAAGCCCTTCTCCCTGTAGACGTTTAAAAAAAACAATGAAAATCGTTAAGGCTCAGGAACCAACTGTGCGCTCAGAAATGTCACAAATCCCTGAGGAAAGTCTAAGTGTGTTGTCGGGTGCCATGTGTGAGCTTGACCTTTCCAATACTGTACTCAAAGAGGAGCCTCCTTCCACCACTTGAGCATCTTCAGCAAATGTGGGGATGAGCAGCATAAGTCAACATGGTCACATAGAAATTGAGGATGCTTCTATAGAAGTGCACCAGAATGAGAAAGATATTTGTGTAGTTGACGCTAATAAGGATGTTGATAATGAAGATGCTGATTATGAGGATGTAGTTGATGAGGATGTTGTTTGTGTAAACCAGGCCCCAGTGGAAACAGCTGTTGCCCATGATAAGGAAAAGCCCATTGTCATGCCTCGGCATAAAACAAAACTCCACTTCTTACATGTGGAATCATTTCTACTCAAATCTGGACAACAATTATCAAGCCATCTGTACCCGTTGTCATACCAGAGTAAGTAGAGGTAGGGACCCTAACCATCTAGGAACCTCCTCCCTGTTACGTCATCTACAGTGAATCCATCAAAGTGTTTGCAAACTTCAGAAACTTTGGCTAAAAAAGTAATAACAAGCAGTCCAGTGTTAGCTAGCTCCCTTCTCTCTGCTAGAGCCAAGCACCTGGCATCTTGACCACCAACACCTTCATCAACAATATCCTCAATCATGATCACAAGTAGTCCTGCATCCAGTTTGATAAAGCTAACTCAGTCCTCCCCTATTCTGGATTCCTCAGAAGAATCCTTGAGCTGCTGCTGCTGGGAGTGGATCTTCATCCCAGAAGGGGACCAGGAAAACTACTAGTAGTAGTTCTAAAAAATCAATTGACAATTAAACAATCTTTTGCAAGGGGGAGAAATTATGACAGCAGTCACCCAGTTGCACAGCAGATCACTGACGCCATAACATCTATGCTGTTATTAGATGTGTGTCTGATATCCGCCATTAGTGCAGTGGGTTTTAGACAGATAATTGAAGTCCTTTGTCCCCGCTACCAAACACCATCTAGGTTCCACTTCACTAGAAAAGCATTTCTTAGCCTGTACAGGGATGTTAAAAAAAATGTAATTAGTATCCTCCAAAATGCCATTGTACCCACTGTCCAATTAACCACAGATATGTGGACAAGTGGAACAGGGCAAACACAATATTTCATGACTGTAACAGCCCACTGGGTGGGTGTATTGCCTTGAGTGGCACCAAAATCAGCAGCATCTAAGAAAAAGCTAATTATTCCAAGGCAGGCTACTCTTTGTATAACCGGTTTCACTTAGAGGCATAATGCTGACAACCTCTTAGGAAAACTCAGGGAAGTCATTGCAAAATAGTTTCCCTGCTTGGACTCTCGTCGGGATTTGTGATTTCTGCCAATGCCACCAATATTGTGAGAGCATTACAGCTGGGTGAATTCCAACACGTCCCATGTTTTGCGCACACTATTAACTTGGTGGTGCAAATTTTTTTTTAATTGACAGGGTCGTGCAGGAGATGCCTGCAAAAAGTCTGCCCATTTACGCCATTCAGCAGGTGCATTTAGAAGATTGCAGCACCTGCAAAAAATGTTGAATTTGCCCTGTCACCAGCAAAAACAAGAGGTAGTTATGAGGTGGAACTCCACCTTATATATGCTTGAGTTGATGGAGGAGCAGCAAAAAGCCATCCAAAGCTACACAAGGAAGTATGATATAGGAAGAGGAGGGAGACTGTACCTTACTCATGCTCACTGGAAAATACTTTCTGTGTTGTAGAGAGTGCTGAAACCGTTCAAAGTAGTCACCTGTGAAGTCAGTTCAGAGACTGCCAGCTTGAGTCAGGTAATTCCCCTCATTAGACTGTTGGAAAGCAGCTTGAGAAACTGAAGCAGGAGCTGAAATGAAGCGATTCCGCTAAGTATGTCAGACTTGTAGATCAAGTCCTTTATTCGCTTCACCAGGATCCAATGGTTGTCAGGATCTTCCAATCAGAGCAGTACATTAAGCAACCATGCTCGATCCTAGGTTTAAGTCATATGTTGTGTCTTTCTTCCCAATGGACACAGATCTGAAAAGATGCAAAGAGCTGTTGGCAAGCAAGTTGTCAGCTCAAGTGGCACGTGATGCAGCAATTGCTCCTCCTTCAGGTGATGCAGATAAGTCAACACAACCAAGTTTTGTCATCTGGTCGGGTCTAAAAGTATTGCCTATAATTAATGAGACCTCTACCGTGACTCTATCTGATATGGTCACCATTGAAAGACAGATTGAGGATGATAGTGTCCAAATGGGCATGTCAGACAGTCCATTTCACTACTGGCAAGTAAAAAAGGCAATTTTGGCTTTGCTTTACTTGAGCTGCCCATCCTCCTTTGTGTACTCCGAGTTTTCAGCAAAGCCAGGAACCTTGTCAGCGATCGGCATAGGAGGCTACTTCCTCAAAATGTGGAAATATAATGTTCATCAAAATGAATTACAAATTTCACGAGGAAGACCTTTACCACCAATTACATCCAAAAATTGCAGAAGCACCTAAGGCTGTAATGGTGGATTCCAGAGGGGCCAATTAATACTATGTGAAGATGATGTACACACTGATGAGGGTAAGGAACCGGATGGTGATGCCTCTGTAAAGCCAGTTTGTGCATGAATAGATCATTGCCAACAATGTCAGCTGCACGTTGATAGCTTGTTTTGTGGGGGCCCAAATAAACCAATTGCTTCAGGCACAATTGGCAGTCCCTGTCGCTGAAGTGATTGGTTTGTTAAACTGTGCATGTCCTATATACAACATAAGGCTGGGTAGGAGGGCCCAAGGACAATTCCATCTTGCACCTATTTTCTTTGCATTATGTGCTGTTTGCGGTATTGATGCCTGACATTTTTTATTTTATAGTTTATGAAACTGCCATCCTGTCTGCCACTGCTGTGTTGCAAAAGTTTAATAGATGTCCTATATTTTTTTACACTGCCCTGCTTTTGTCCCACTGCTTTAATGCTTTTTTAAATAGTTTCATACTGTATTCATTTCAACTAAAATCACAAATAGGTATACTTGCAAAATATGCAATTTTTCAACCTTGTTTTGTAGATACCAACCTAGTGGGCTTGGTTTTCCTTGACCATAACAGCCATGTTTGGTCAGATGCAACTCAAACACCAAATGTAAAGGCTATTTTGTGATGGCATCTGGAGATGTTCTCTCTCTTTTCCCCTCCCAGCCTTCCCATTCATAATCCCAGAAGCATAATGATAAGAGATGTTTATTACCAGACTATAAAAATCCCTCTGCCCCTTCCTGTTCAGAGCTTCCATTTTGTGTGTTACCATAGACCGCATCTTCTGCATGCCCCTTTCATTAAAAAAAAAAATACTGGACCACCACAAGAGCTCAACTGGGGCAAGGACTGGTGTGAATGAGTCAAATATTCTTTGAAAATGACTCCACACCTCCCTCCCTCATAAATTTGCTTTGGAATCCAAAACTTTAAATTTACTATGAATCAACCCTTCCTTTCCCTGCCTTCAACTACATTCATACTCCATCTCCCTCAGGCCTCTTGATTAATTGAAAAATATGTTTCCTTATGTGCCATGTAGGAAGTTTAACTGCCGCGTGTTTGTGCCGGCCGATGCTGCCACTTAGCTTAGTCAGCCAGCTAGCTTGGTGCAAATTATGGGCCTAATTGGATGAAAACAATATTGCAAGCTGTGAGGTGGTCACAATTGACTGGAAATGAGTGGAAATTAATGTTAATGAGGTTAATAATACTGTAGGAACAGAAACAGGCCCACATTATGTGATTTTAGATATTTTTATGATTTTAGAGAAAAAATCCAGATCCAAAACCAAAATACGCAAAGGTGGTTTTGACAAAACCAAATCCAGATCCAAAACATGAAGGATCCAAAGCCAAAGCACGGGGGTCGGTGCACAACCCTAATTTGCACACATACACTAAGCTGTCTGACTGGAGCTCAACACTGGACTTTTAAAGTTCTATCATATAACTGTAGTACGGGACTTAACTTTACAGAGACTGCAGGGTGAAGCATAAAATACATTATAAATACATTATAAACCATCAGCTGTCTAGGCATAAAATACATTATGCACCATAATAATGCTAAGTACAACTGCCAGAGCCTGCATTAACCCCCATGCACCATCAGCTGTCTTGGCCATGTATGTGATTGTCCTTGCTGAGTACAACTGCCAGAACCTGCCTTAACCCCCATGCACCATCAGCTGTCTAGGCAATGTATGTGATATTATTTGACATCCTGCAAACCACAACTCCTAATCTATAGTTGCATTATTGCAAAATTAGCTGTGTATTTAAAGTATGTGTTTAATTTTGTACAAGTTTGTAATTGGTATTGTTTAAATGTCTGAGAATCTTTTTTGACTTGCTAGCCATAGTCATGACCTGTGTTTAGATGGGGATCACTGAAGCATAGTTTATAGTGTCATACTGCCTGTTTACTTAAACTTAGTGCAATATATGTCCACTGATCAATCTGCATTTCAACCAGCTGACCAATTGGCTCAGATGTAAGCTAGTGTCTTAATCAGGCATACTATTTCTTTACATTCAGTCTTAGGGCAGCTTGCTGAGGGTAGCAGCTTGATGTGGTTAAAATCAAGTGTACTTTCTGAACAGTTAAATAACAGTTGAAAAACATTGAACAACATTGAAGACCAGGAAATTACAAACCCATTACTTAGAAAATTTTATTTTTTCCAAATACAAAAAAAACAATGTATCAAAAACTTCTTTTTATAATCTCACTTCATGGAATCATCTCTAAGGCTACTACATCCTTTACTCTTCCTGCAGCTCACCCTTCTGTACATATTGCTACCTCATTAATCTTCTCACCACTTATGAACATACATGAGCTTTTAACTTATCTGTACACACTGACAATAACATCCACAACCTGTCGCCATAAAAATCTTTCGGACAAATCCAACAATTACATTTATATCTCTCTCCTGCTGCTTCTATTAGCTAGTGACATATCACCAAATCTAGGCCCAACCCACATTCCACACCCACAACGAACTATAAATCCAGCTAACCTCATAAACATTGCATGCCTCCCTTCACCATCCAAGTCACTAAAATGTGCCCTATGGAATGCACGCTCTGTCTGCAATAAGCTAACATCCATCCACGACCTCTTTATTTCAACCAACCTCAACCATCTGGCAATAACAGAAACTTGGCTTACACAATCAGACACTGTCTCCCCCGCTGCACTTTCACATGGTAACCTACACTTCTCACACACCTCCAGGCCTGGTAATTGTAAAGGAGGTGGGGTAGAAATATTACTCTCCCAATCTTTCACATACACAATTCTCCCTCAGGTACCTTCACTCACATTTACATCATTTGAAGTACATTCTATCAGGACTTTCACCCCTTTCTCTCTGCGAGTTGCTGTTATCTATCGACCACCTGGGCCACCTCAACAATTTCTGGAACACTTTTCTGCCTGGCTCCCTCACTTTCTATCCTCAGACATCTCCACCATCGTTATTGGTAATTTCAATATCACCATTGACAGTCCACAATCTCCTCATGCCTCCAAACTACTCTCTTTAACATCCTCTCTTGGCCTCTCCAAATGGACTGACTCCTCTACTCATCAGGAGGGCCACTGTCTTGATCTTGTATTCACCAGACTATGCTCAGTTTCTGATTTCACTAATGCTCCTTTCCCTCTCTCAGATCACAACCTTATCACCTGCACACTCTCCTCCATTACATTAACATCATTGAAATCAACCAAACCTAAACCTAAAACCCGTAGAAATATTAATGCCATTAACCTTCAACAACTATCTACCTCTCTACAACAACAACTTTCACCAATTTCTACATTCACTTCTCCTGAGACTGCTGCATCACACCTAAACCAGATTCTAGAAAAAGCCCTCGATGAAGTAGCTCCAGCTACCCATCACACACCACGTAGAGTTAGACGTCAACCATGGCATTCTAGCTTAACAAGGCATCTACAAAAACTCTCGCGGAAAGTTGAATGTCAGTGGCGAAAGTCTCATACTCCAAGTGACTTCCTCACATATAAGACTATCTACAACTCTTATCGTACTGCTCTGGACACTGCCAAACAAACATATTTCCAATCTCTAATCTCTGCTCAAGCTTCTAACCCAAGCAACTTTTTAATACATTTAAACTGCTTCTTACCCCTCCATCACCCAAACCACCTGCTACTATCTGTGCACAAGATCTTGCTTCCTATTTTAGGGACAAGATTGATGAGAGCTGAAATGAAATGGTAGGCTCTTCCTCAGCTAGTGACCTGCTCAATTCCCTACCTGAACCCTCTGGCACATTCTCTGCATTTGATCTCACAAACGAAGATGAAGTATCTACACTCTTCTCATCCTCCTACTCTATTACCTCTCCTCTAGATCCTATACCCTCACAAGTTAGTAAAGCTCTGTCTCCTGTGCTTATCCCAACCCTAACTAAAATCTGTAATCTCTCTCTCTCTACTGGCAACTTTCCATCACTGTTCAAGCACGCAGTGATTACTCCCATTCTGAAAAAACAAAACTCTGACCCTAATACTCTCTCAAATTACCGTCCTATCTCCCAGCTCCCATGCCCCTCCAAGCTACTTGAGAGACTTGTCTACACCCGCCTCAAACACTTTCTTAACTCACACAACTTATTGGACCTACTTCAGTCCGGCTTTTGTTCCCAACACTCCACAGAGACAGCACTGACTAAGGTAGTAAATGATCTTGTCACTGCCAAGGCTAAAGGTCATTACTCACAACTAATTCTTCTAGACCTCTCTGCTGCTTTTGACACTGTTGACAACTCTCTTCTCATACAAACACTGCAATCCCTAGGTCTTAAGGACACAGCTCTTTCTTGGTTTATTTCCTACCTATCTGATCGCTCTTTTACAGTTTGTTTTTCTGATTCTGCCTCTTTGCTACCTCTATCAGTTGGAGTACCGCAAGGCTCTGTCTTAGGTCCTCTGCTATTCTCAATCTATACCATCTCTCTTGGCAAACTAATCAGCTCTTTTGGATTACTGTACCATCTGTATGCGGATGATACTCAAATCTACCTATCCTCTCCAGATTTATCTCCATCTGTATTGGTCCGTGTCACTGAATGTCTTTCTGCCATTTCATCTTGGATGTCATCTCGCCACTTGAAACTTAATATTTCTAAAACAGAATTAATTATATTTCCACCGGCCAATAACAGTTACCAACCTGATCTCTCTATCATTGTTGATACCTCGACCATCCACCCCGCCCCACAAGCTCGTTGCCTTGGTGTCATCCTTGACTCTGAACTGTCCTTTGTTCCCCACATTCAATCTGTCTCAAAATCATGTTACATACATTTAAAAAACATATTCAAAATTCGACCATATCTCACACAAGACACTGCAAAAACTCTAATCCATGCACTCATTATTTCCAGCATTGACTATTGCAATAGCCTCCTTACTGGTCTTCCCAAAAACAGGCTATCACCATTACAATCCATTATGAATGCAGCTGCAAGGCTTATCTTCCTTGCGAAACGTTCTTCTTCTGCTGCCCCGCTCTGTCAGTCCCTCCATTGGTTGCCAGTTTTCTACCGTATTCAATACAAAATACTTTCACTTACACATAAGGCTATTGACCAAACCACACCAACATACATCTCTTCACTCATCTAAAAATATCTCCCAACCCGACCTCTCCGCTCAGCACAAGATCTGCGTCTCTCATCCTAATGCATTACTTGCTCCCATTCACGGTAACAGGACATTCTTTGCGCTGCACCCACTCTATGGAATGAACTACCTCGCACAATAAGACTTTCCTCTAGTCTCCAATCCGTCAAGCGTTCCCTGAAAACTCACCTCTTCAGGCAAGCTTATCAGATTCCAGAACCTCCCACATAACCTTCATAGCTTCCATATCTAATTACATCCCCTTTTACAGTCCACACACAATCTCACACATCGTCTTTCTCTCATATCCTCATGACATTTGGTCGACATTCCTGTGTGACTGGATCATGCAGCTAACCAAGAAACTGTGCATTCTGGCAGGACCAAAATGCAATATATAGCACCTATCCTTGTGTATCAATGCCTATTTCCCTATAGATTGTAAGCTTGCAAGCAGGGCCTTCCTACCTATATATCTGTCTGTTATTACCCAGTTTTGTTCTATTAATGCTTACAATTGTAAAGCGCAACGGAATATGCTGCGCTATATAAGAAACTGTTAATAAATAAATAAACTGCTAGCTACACTAGTCCTGCCACTGCAACATGAAGGCTTAAGCTCTGCAGTGCTGAGGAGGCCATTCTGGTCACAAGGGAGAGTGAGATTGGGACCCAGCCACATGGGATATTTCTTGCATGCGATTGCTCTTATATATAATGATGTGTGATTAATTCAGGCTATTAATATATAATGTAATCAAAATTAATAATTAATTGGGGAGCTAATAATTGAATGTGGAGCTACTGTAGCTGAGGTATCAGGCCTGTTTATTAAGTATTGGTGTTATTTTTTTAATGCTGGAGCAGGGTAGGGAATGGTGGCCTATTGTGTTGATATTGTTGAGCATCCCAGGAAGCTAAAGATTTGCACAGCCATCAGGTAGTCTAAACTCAAAGAACAGGTAGGAGAGAGCAGCACAAACTGCCAACATTCCTGATTCTGGTGGAACGGGCTTTATTTTGGGGAACTGTTCACACAGTCAGAACATTGTCCTGACTAAAGGCACAGTGGGAGGTACGTGCAGCTTCACATTGTTTTCCTAATACACCTCAACCAGCATTTGTTACTGTGCTGTACGTAGTGTTGGGCAGAGAAGAGGTGAGTGTTGCAATTTACTACACAGCTGGTTCTTCTGCTCCATGATCTGGGGGTTTGTCAAGAGTGTCAGTGGCATTACAGAGTTATCGAGCACATGGAACAGCAGAGATGCCAGCTGTTGTGAAGACCAGAGCGATCCGTCACTGAACACTGCAGCAGGTAGGAACCTGTTTGGGGGACTTAGGGGTAAATTTACTTAGATTTGAGATGGTCCCGATTTTCAAAGTGATTTTCGCTGGAATTCACCAAAATTCGGGTGATTTAATCCATTTTCTTTTACCAACAGGCCATTTGAGGCTAAATGAGTTTGCCGATGGTGAAGCAGAATGAGATATCTCTCCCGAGTAATTAGTTTTGCAGGAGATTACTCACCCGAGATTGCAGTGTTTTCTCTCTGCAAATCTCTCCCAAGCTAGCAGCCAGCACATATCAGTGAGATATGTGGTTACTGCTTGTTTGTTTTCCATTGTAAAAATTAGAAAAATGTCTAAAAAAAAAAGACGTGAGGTCCCCCCCAAAACACTAACCAGCCCCGGGCTTACCAGCCTGTCCACGTTCTTAACAATACAGGGAACAAAATGTGTAGGGATCCGCTGTAATGTAAGAACCAGCACAAGGCACAAGGTTTTAAATACACAGAGAAAAAAAATGACGTGAGTTCCACCATATATTTAAAACCAGCCCTGGACCCTTTCTAACGGGGTACTGATGCCACAGTCAGGGGTGCCCTTTCACCGGGCCCCCCAGCCGCAGCATCAGCCCTGACCGTTAGTCAGCCCAGGCCAGGGATCCATGGAGAGTTGGTGACCGCCCCAATAAAGGGTCACCCTCTTCAGGGCACCCCTGGCCTAGGCTGATAGCCCGGGGCTATCCCTGCCACCCCTGGGTGGTGGGTGTCGGGTTGATTTTGTTAGGTGTAGTGTAAAAAATAGATTTTTTTCAACATTGTCTTTACAGTGGAACTACAGGTCCCAGCAAGCCTCCTCCGCATGCTGGTACTTGGAGAACCACAAGTACCAGCATGCGGGGCACTAAGGGCCCACTGGTTCCAGTTCACCTGTAAAGAAATGGTTAAAAAAACACACAACACACCTGGAAAATAAAGCTTTATTACATATATACATACACATACATATTGACCTGTTTCCAGATGTTCACATCCACTTGTCAACGTAAAGTATCTCTTCGAAATATCTGTAATAAAAAATCCAATTCTCACCTTTATGTCCCACTTTGTTCTCCGCAGCAATCCAGAGGGGCCCCGGATACAATGTAACAGCATGTTACTGCATGCTGTTACATTGCGCTACTGTCTGCTCGTGGGAACGAGCAGACTTCAGTCCTGGGCTGCCGGCCAATCAGCGGCGGATAACATTAGAGGCTGCTCATTGGCTGGGACCCACGTGGAGGAGCCGCTCATTGGCTAAGCCCTCGTGGGTCCCAGCCAATGAGCGGCCGCTAATTTAGCCGCCACTGATTGGCCGGCGGCCCGGGGCTGAAGTCTGCTCTTTCCCACGAGCAGACAGTAGCGCAGTGTAACAGCATTCAATAACATGATGTTACATTGTATCAGGGGCCCGTCTTGGGCCCTTAATGCCCCGCATGCTGGTACTTGTGGTTCTCCATGTACCAGCATGCGGGGGAGGCTTGCTGGGACCTGTAGTTCCACTGTAAAGACATTGTTGAAAAATCTATTTTTTACACTACACCTAACACAATCAACCCACCACCCACCACCCAGGGGTGGCAGGGATATCAGCTTAGGCCAGGAGTGCCCTGAAGAGGGTGACCCCTTTATTGGGGGGGTCACCATCTCCCCAGGGATACCAGGCCTGGGCTGACTAACAGTCAGGGCGATTGCTGCGGCTGGGGGGCCCGGTGAAAGGGTACCCTATGGCTGTGGCATCAGTCCCCCGTTAGAAAGGGTCCAGGGCTGGTTTTAAATATACGGTGGAACTCACGTCATTTTTTTTCTCCGTATATTTAAAACCAGCTCTGTTCCTGCTACCTTGTGCTGTTTCTTACATTACAGGGGATCCCTACACATTTTTTTCCCTGTAATGTTAAGAACCTGGACAGGCTGGCAAGCCTGAGGCTGGTTAGTGGTTTTTTGGGGGGAGGGGGGGCCTCACGTCTTTTTTTTTTTTACAAATTATCCTTATTTTTTCCAGTTACAGAAAGAAACATACACAAATCATGTTGCTGACCATCTCGCAGCTCAGGGGGTTGAGAGTTTGAAAAGTGATTTGGACAGAGAGTTTGCTCCTATCTCATCCAAGCTTGTCATCCCGAGTTTTGGTAAATTTGAGATATGTATATTTTAGGTGAAAAGTACTTCCGATTTTCCCCGATGGTGATAAGATTCGAGATTTCTATCTCACCCGAGTATTACGAGTGAGATGAGAGAAATCTCTCTCTAACTCACCCGACTTTGCCTTTAGTAAATTTGCAAACAGGGAAAAAATCAGTAAATCACCCCAGATGTCTTAGTAGATTTACCCCTTATTGTCACAAGTAACAAAGGGAAAGAGGGAAGGCATACAACTCATATGTTCCCACACCATTCTCCCCTTGTCATATATGGGGTGGCCCAAGCGCTATGGGGGAGTTGTATCAAACACTGGAGAAAGATGAAATGGAGAGAGATACAATTCCAACCAATCAGCTTTTAACTGTAATTTACAGGCTATCTTTGAAAAATGTTAGAAGCTGATTGGGGGAGATGTACTAAGCATTGGAGAGAGATAAAGTGGAGAGCGATAAGGTACCAACCAATCAGCTCTTACAGCCTGTAAAATGACAGTCAGGAGCTGCTTGGTTTGTACTTTCTTTCTCTCCCTAAATCTCTCTCCAAGATTTGATAAATAACCCCTTATACTTGCACACAGGCCCATTAGTTTCATACAAAGTTCTTGGCATTGGCAATGTTTCATGCTTATTGCACCAGTTTATACATAAATGCAATAAAATGCAGAATGTAAAAGCCTATCTGATTATTACTCAGGAAGGAAGGAAGGAGGGAAGTACCTGAAATCATGTTAGATCTGTACATCTGTGGTTTGAACATTTGTTTATAGCAAAGCACCATCTCTATATCTACTTTTCACTCATTTGCAGTATGAGGTATAAAACCTCTCTGCTGGTTAGAGTAATATGTTTAAAAAAGATTTCTAGACAGCCAATAGTCACTTATTTTGTAAATCTGTAAAAAAAAATGAGTTGTTGTGCAAGTACAGTATGATTTAGTTTTGGAAACAAATATATGTCAGTTATAGATGCACAAATATACTCCTCCTAGAAGACGTATCTAGACGTTCCTTTACTAAAAGATACGTGTAACCCAAAAAAGAATCCATCTCACAGGGATATGGTTATTTTGTCTTCATGCTCTGACTGTACTGCAAGAGAAGGAGCCATAGGGCTTTATGTATGAAGCAGCGGCTTTTGTAAGCCTCTGCTTCCTGTCGGGTTGAGGGTGAAAATTTAAAACGGCATCCGCAGTCAGCTTACAGTACGCCAGGCTTTATACTGACTGTGGGTGCCGTTTTATATTCTCACCTGCAACCTGTCAGGGAAGCCCGCTGCTTTGTAAATAAAACCCCCAGACATTATTTGGATGCAAGTTATGCAAAACGCAAAGTTACAATTTGCAAATGTTCTTATCTGCATTTCTGAATTCATGCTCTAATTGCTTTGCAACTAAAACATAAAAGTGAAGTGACTGAAAAACTAAGAAATTACACATATCATCTGACAAATCACTTTCTGTTTATATCAGAAACTTATTTCTGCAATAGTGAAATACATAAACAAACAGAAAGAAAATATAATTTTATCTATTGTACCACTCAGCTATGTAATGATGAGCAGGGGTTCGCTGATCAGGAACTGAGAAAGGATTTCCAAATTAGGAACCAACAATGGACAAAGGGCCTGATTCAGCAAGGAACGCACGGATGCAGAAGCACGCAATTGGTCGATGGTTTTGCCGTGTGCATGCGTATATATCGCAGTGCGCTTGTGCGATCTGGCCAGTGCGATGTAGTATGCATACACAGGGAGTCGGCAGCCCCAGGGACAAGCGATTGACAGGAAGTGCTGTGTGTTGGTGGTGGCGGGCGAGTGATCAGGCATATGCAGGCGTGCATAATTAAGCACTTGCGGCGGCGGACACAGCCTGAGGTCTAGGTGCGCACAGAAAGTCTCGCTATGTCTGCGGGAGGATCAGGTCAACCACTATTGTGCATATGAGTCCGATGGCCGCAGTGGCCGAGTGTGTGCATCTGCATCTGTGCGTTCCTTGCTGAATCAGGCCCAAAGTCAGGTCATATCTGGTTTTGGCACTTTAATTCAGTTATTTCAACAAACTCCTGTCCATTACATTTTTCCTATTTGTAATTGCTTCATATAGACAACGCAAAACTATAGTAACCAATGGATTAAATAGAGGCAGGAGCATGCAAGCCAAAACTGATAGTCAGAAAGGCAGGGGTTAATATTAAGTCAAATGAGAATATAAACAGAACACAGACACTACTGTAAGTAGATAGTCTAGATTGAGGTAGGAACACCTCACAAAGGAAATGAAAATGGCCTTTCACCCAGACCACTAGTGAAGGTCCATGTTCCTGTCAGCAGGTAAAACAGGACTATTGCAGAATGAGAAGCGATGGTAGCATCAAAATCAGAATGAGCCTGTTACAGGTTGTATAATGAACTTTAACGTTTTGGATTTGGAAAACTAGGTTGATGGGTTTGAATGTGTTAGATATGGGTGAAGGCAGGACCAATGTGCAACATGCTGTAAGTGTGCTGGAGAGTGGTGCCCTCTTTCAGGTATAAATGGATATAAATGCATGGAACACCCTGTCCAAAAATAAAGAATGATAGCCTTGGAAAAGAAGTATGTGTAACACCTGTTTAACTATACATCGAATAGATGGCAGGGTCACACAATAATATACTTGCTTCTTCTGATAACTCCTGTCCCATACTTACCTACACTCCTGGACGTTGCGGAAGGCACAGAAATTTTTGGATAGTCCTCCGCACCACCTGGAGATTATTTAGATTTCCCAAACCCCACCCACTTCCTAGTGACGTGGCCAGGGTGGGGAGGTAATTGCCGGGAATCGTGGCTTTGTATAGATGACTTCTCCCGGAGAGGAGTTTTAAATAGTTGGCAAGTCTACAGTCGGCAAGATATATAATCTATAAAGGAATATGCCAAAATCATTTATAGACACACATTCTAGGATAATTTTTCATTAAGTACCTTTGGATGCACTTTATTTAAAGAGAAGATTCATCATGACTCTCTCTTGCATCCAAGGCACTTTGGGGCATATCTATTATACAAAATAATGGAAAAATTGGTGTTTTCACACCCTTTTCACATTATTTTAGTATCACATAAATGTTTTAAAGGACAATTGGAGTAGTTTTTGTGAAAAACTCCTCCAATATGCATATTTTTAGTATGCAGATTGCATTTCCCATACTTGTAATGGGAAATGCGATCTGCCTGAGATTTACTAAAAATCAATTGTAAAATACCAGTGAAAGCCCTGTGATAATAATGCCATCGTCAGACCACACGCTGATCACAGGAAAAAATAGTTTCAAACAAAAAAAATACACTTACCTGTACCGGGACCGGCGATCTGTGACCTCCTCTAACAGGCGGATCAGCTGATGCTACAATTAGCTGAGATGCCAGCACTTTCCTGCAGCTCAGCTGACTGCAACATCAGCTGATCCGCCAGTCAGAAGAGGAGGTTACCGATCAGCCCCCCGGTGCAGGTAAGTCTTCATCTTCTTTTTTACAGAGGGGGGTCAGTGGTGGTGTGGGGGCAGCAGTCTCTTATGGGTATGAATAGCGGTGGTTGGGGCACCATGCACTGCGGGTGCTGGTGGTGGGGGCCAGCAGTGGCATAGGGGTCATCAGTGGAAGACAACGGCAGTGGGGGGGCGGGTGCTGTTGGTGGGGGCTAGCAGTGGTGGTGTGGGGGGCAGCAGAGGGACAGCAGGCGCCAGTGGTGGGGGCAGCAGTGGCGGGATGGCAGCGGCTAATGGTGGTGGGGGGTAGCGGGCACTGGTGGGGGGGGCAGCAGATGTAGTGGAGGGGCTGCAGGGACAGTAGAAGAGGCAGGAGATGGGTAGCAGCAGGAGGAGCCAGGACAGGTACAGTGGGGACAAGAGGCAGCTGGACACTAGTTCCAGAGAGGAAGGGAAAGACAGGCAGCAACAGGAGTGGCGCAGTCAGTCTCAAGGTGCCCAAACATATACCAATGTGCTCACGATACGATTTTATGGCCAATTTCCTCATGAACTTTCACGGGAGCTCCCTTGCCGTCGTGATCACGATTTGGGAAAAAAGACACCCAATCTGTCTTACGATCTCACGATCTATCGGATCGTACGCATCGTGAGATTGGACATAACAAATCGTGAGTTTAAAAAAAAAATAAAACAGGCTCTTGACTATTGGTGGGAAATTTAAATAGCCATAACAATGGGAGGGGCTATCTAGGGAGTATAAACAGCAGGAACCCTTTAAACTCTGTGTACATTCTGCTCTGCTACTAGATGAGGCTAGGTGTATTCCTGCTGAATCCTGTACATTGCTACTGTGCTCTTTGTATTTGGCTTGCCTTATACAAAGTTTATTCTACCTGCAAGTGTGTGCTATCTACCTGCATTCTATCCTGTTCCTGAATTCTGTACTGATGTGTCCCTATCAGTATAAAGTGTTGGTCGCTGAAGCCGGGGTCCGGGAGATTAGGAAGAGGGCCCAGCGAAGAAGGACGAGAGCATGCTGGACCAAGGAGTGGCTGCTACAAAAAGATACCCGCTCTCACACGTCCCTGCTGATAGAGATCAAGGAGAACAACCCGGAGGACTATCGGAACTACCTGCGCATGGATGATGCCAGCTTCCAAGAATTGCTGCATCTGGTGACCCCCCACATCAAGAGACAGGACACAAGGTGGCGGAGGGCAATCCCTGCTGAAGACAGACTGGTGGCTACCCTGAGATACCTGGCTACAGGAAGGTCACTGGAAGACCTAAAGTTTGGGACACTCATCTCACCTCAGTCTTTGGGCGTCATCATTCCGGAGACCTGCAAAGCCATCGTAAAAGTGCTACAGTACCAGTATTGCAAGGTAAGTTAAAAAAAAAACACCACACATTGGTTTCTTGTGCAAAGAAAATTTTTTATATTTATTTTTTACTCAACATATAAAGCAAGAAATTGCCTTCTTTTAATACAATGTGCACTGACCTGCACGCAACTGAAAGTGTGCACTAAACTGTGTGCAAAATACTTTTTTATTACAACTTTACAAAAGAACATTATCACCAAATTTTATGAATCTCAATAGGTAGCCGGCTGTATGTGATAGGGTGGGTCAGACGCCAGTTTGAACAGGCCAATACACACATGGCACAAGTACACATTGTGGCCCTGGCTTCCAGCTATGTGTACTTGTGCCATGTGCGTAGTGACCATGTTCAAATGGCGTCATCATCACCCTATCCCATGCAGCAAGCACCTATTGGAATTCATAAAATTTGGTGACATTAAAATCAAGACAAGAAAACAACCAAATTAAATATCACCAAATTTAATGAATCCCAATAGGTAGCCAGCTGTATGTGATAGGGTGGGTCAGACGCCAGTTTGAACAGGCCAATACACACATGGCACAAGTACACATTGTGGCCCCGGCTTCCAGCTATGTGTACTTGTGCCATGTGCGTAGTGACCGTGTTCAAATGGCGTCATCACCACCCTATCCCATGCAGCAGCACTGATTGGAATTCATAAAATTTGGTGATATTACAATATAGAACAAATTTACATCTCTGTATATTGGGGCGACTCATCTGCTGCATCCAGCAGAGCATTATACAAGGTGGTGCTGGTGCTTGGTGGGGGAGTAATATCTAACTGGGCAGGGGGGGGGCGGACATACCTATTTGGGGCAGGGGAAAATAGCATTGGATCTGCAATGTATGTCGAATTTGAGATATTTTTGCTCATACAGCGACTCAAGAGGTCGTAGTTTAACCGTAAAAAATTTTCCGGGATATCTGCATCCAGATTTCTCAATGTGCTGTTCACATGAGCTGTGAAATCATCAATTGCATCTGGGGGTTTCTGCAGCAGCCGTTCTGCGTTTTGTAAAAAATGGTCCTCTCGTTCTGTAAAATTCTCCTTTCTGCCTTTTTTTTTTTTTTTTTGGGGTTGTTGCGAAGATGAGGGTCCAGGTGGAAGTGGAGTTTCCACTTGTGTGCTATTCTCCGGATCACTGTCGCCACCGAGCAGACTGAGGTCCGGTGTGGATGTTAAATCAGGGTCTTGGGTGGGAGTCTATATAGGGAAAAAAGATATAAAAAATATTATAGTCATGTTTTAACATCTTTTTTCCTATTTTTACAGTTTCCTAACACCGTGGAGGAGTGGACTAGCATCGCGGAAGATTTTGAACAACGTTGAAATTTCCCTAACTGCGGAGGAGCCATCGATGGGAAAACACATCCGCATCAATCCACCTGCCAACACCGGATCATATTACTACAACTACAAAGGATTCTTCAGCATCGTTCTCATGGCAGTGGTGAATGCCAACTACGAATTTCTGTTTGTGGAAGTCGGCAAGAATGGGCGTGCTTCAGATGGTGGATCCTTCAAAAAGACGGCTTTCTACCAGAGACTCGCCAACAAAACCCTCAACCTGCCCTCACTGGACCAGACAAAGCACGGCCTAAATTACGTTTTCGTTGCAGACGAGGCTTTTGCATTACATGAACATGTGATGAAGCCATTTGCACACAGGGGCCTGACCAGAGAGAAAAGGATATACAACTACCGTCTATCCCGGGCACGGCGCATTGTGGAAAATGCGTTTGGAATAATGAGCAACCGCTTCCGCATTTTCCACACCACCATCAATCTACATGTGGAGAAGATAGACTGGGTCGTGATGGCGTGCTGTGTGCTGCACAACTTTCTGCGAAGAAAATCTACTCAACGAGGACCAGTCCCAGCTAGACCAGAAGATGTAGGACCCCTGGAGGACATTGAATATTTGACATCTGTGTATGCGCCAACAACTACAACAACATCCACCGCACGTGCCAAAGAAGTGAGGGAGGAGTACATGACCTATTTCAATGGACCAGGTGCTGTACCATGGCAGGAGGACTATCTGTGAACTACTGACTAAATTGGACATTTGGGATTTAACAACAAAAACATTAAGGATTTTGGTTTAAACTGTGTCACTACTTACCAAGACTTCTGCAACCTCCTCATCTCCCTCACGCTCAGACATCAAGATGATTGATTCCCTTTGAGGCTCTTGTTCACTGATGAATGACATCATTTGGTAGTACCACAGCGCAGGAGTATATATTTCATCTGTAGCCGCTCCTGATTTTTTGGAGTCATCCACCTTCTTTTTTTCTTTGATGTATACTGTCCTGAGATTTTGTATCTTTTGCCGTACAGTTTTCAGGTCTGCATCAGATATGTATTTTTTTGTATACACCAACAGTTCCTCGAGTGCGGCCAACTTCTGCGACTTATTGTGGTACTTCCGAGAACTGATCTTCCACAGACAGTCTTTCGAGTGCAGGAATTCAATGAATCCTGTAACGAATTCACGTTCTGAATCCATGGACATTATCTATGAATAAGAAAAAAAAGGACATTTAAATATTTGTGTATATAGTTTTGTAAAATGTAATGTTGTTACAGTTCACATTTTTAATGTTTTAATATTTCTTTTTTACAGGTTTTTAAAGGTTTGTTATGGTATTCTAATCATGTTTTCTTTTACAGGAATGTTATGTGTTTATTGCCTGGTAATATAATGTTTTTCTTTGACAGTATGGGTTTTCCACCTTTGGGCCTGTCGTTGCGGTAGAACTACAGATCCCAGGATGCCCTAAAAATAGTTTCAAAGGTGGGTGGCAGGTCATCCTGGGATCTGTAGTTCCACAACAGCTGGAGACCGAAAGGTAGAAGACCCCCAGCTTGAAATAATTTGTGTTTTGAAATGTAATGTATGGTGTTTTTTTGGAAAAAACATGTTTATTTATTTATTTGAGGTATTACACACATTGGTGGGCAGTGGGGGAGCTTAATGCATGATCCAGCCACCGCCCGCCTCAATACGGCGGGCGGTGGCTGGGTCATGCATTTATTGCCTGGGGGCACACATTGGTGGGCAGTGGGGGAGCTTAATGCATGACCCAGCCACCGCCCGCCTCAATATGGCGGGCGGTGGCTGGGTCATGCATTTATTGCCTGTGGGCACACATTGGTGGGCAGTGGGGGAGCTTAATGCATGACCCAGCCACCGCCCGCCTCAATACGGCGGGCGGTGGCTGGGTCATGCATTTATTGCCTGGGGGCACACATTGGTGGGCAGTGGGGGAGCTTAATGCATGACCCAGCCACCACCCACCTCAATACGGCGGGCGGTGGCTGGGTCATGCATTTATTGCCTGGGGGCACACATTGGTGGGCAGTGGGGGAGCTTAATGCATGACCCAGCCACCACCCACCTCAATACGGCGGGCGGTGGCTGGGTCATGCATTTATTGCCTGTGGGCACACATTGGTGGGCAGTGGGGGAGCTTAATGCATGACCCAGCCACCGCCCGCCTCAATACGGCGGGCGGTGGCTGGGTCATGCATTTATTGCCTGAGGGCACACATTGGTGGGCAGTGGGTGAGCTTAATGCATGACCCAGCCACCGCCCGCCTCAATACGGCGGGCGGTGGCTGGGTCATGCATTTATTGCCTGTGGGCACACATTGGTGGGCAGTGGGGGAGCTTAATGCATGACCCAGCCACCGCCCGCCTCAATACGGCGGGCGGTGGCTGGGTCATGCATTTATTGCCTGGGGGCACACATTGGTGGGCAGTGGGGGAGCTTAATGCATGACCCAGCCACCACCCACCTCAATACGGCGGGCGGTGGCTGGGTCATGCATTTATTGCCTGTGGGCACACATTGGTGGGCAGTGGGGGAGCTTAATGCATGACCCAGCCACCGCCCGCCTCAATACGGCGGGCGGTGGCTGGGTCATGCATTTATTGCCTGTGGGCACACATTGGTGGGCAGTGGGGGAGCTTAATGCATGACCCAGCCACCGCCCGCCTCAATACGGCGGGCGGTGGCTGGGTCATGCATTTATTGCCTGTGGGCACACATTGGTGGGCAGTGGGGGAGCTTAATGCATGACCCAGCCACCGCCCGCCTCAATACGGTGGGCGGTGGCTGGGTCATGCATTTAGTGCCTGGGGGCATACATTGGTGGGCAGTGGGGAGCACATATTGGTGGTCAGTGTGGTTGCAAACTGTACAAATACTCACCAAATATCCAACAAAACAAAAATCCAGAATGCAGGCTCCCAAAGTGCGACTGACTTGCTCCATACACGATGCTGCACAAGATGGCGATGGGGCATGTCCAGGCTTCTGTCAGTCAAATTCTGCATTGTGTGATGAATCGTACGATTCATCATGAGGAAAAAAACCCTCACGATCGGCGTCCATCGGGTTCATGGTTGGCTAATCTGCCCTACAGCACGGCAGATCAGAAGATGCGATATACGACGAGCGGGGCCGCGCATCGGCATCGTGCTCGTGAGTATAAACTCACGATTTGTACTTTTTTTACCCGATTTGTCGTCACGATTCGTCGAAATTGGCCAAATCGTGTAAAATGTCGCTATGTGTGTGGGCACCTTCAGTGTATTTTTTCTGGAGGGCATTCACAGAGACAGAGCTTTATTGCAAGCTCTATCCCTGCTTGACATTTTTGATAAATTTTTGTGATTTTTCCTGCAAATTTAGGCAAAATGATCACACCCCAATCGCATTTTAAATGCGGAATGTGGTAAAAAGGCCCTTTTGTCCCCAGGAGCAAAGGTGCGTAAATGGGCATTTTGAATGTACACCTTTTGTTGAGGCTGTTGGGCATACATGTCTACCTTCCCAGAATTTGTGGGAGGCTCACGATTTTTTGGGTAACCCCCTGCACCCCTGGCACTTCTCCAGCATTCTGCCCACTTGCTAGTGAATGGGGAGAATTTACACGGTGATCATGGGTCTCTGTGCAGTGGATGGGTCTTAATGACGCTATTCTTCATGATTCGTATCAGTTGGCCCCATCCCCTATTTAAATTTTAACCAATCGCGGCACTTTTCTGTGAGGGGGCAGGGCTTAATTATGCAAATCATCAGGCCCCGCCCCCTGTCACCACCCTCTTGCTTCTATTGCCCGGGCTTCTCCCGGGAAGAGAAAAATAAAGGTAAGAAGTATGCTGTTGGGCCTGTTGCAAGAGCTCTCTCACTGTCGCCATTACTGCAGCTGTTCTTTCCTGCCTCTGAAAACATGTTTAATAACAGTTTTATCAAGACCTAAGTTGCCCCTCCCAGGGCCGTAACTAGGATGGGGCGACCTGTGCCATTGCATAGTGTACCGCAGGACAGGGGGCATTGTTCGGGCCTCTCAATTTTCTCTTTATTATAATTCTCACTTGTAGCTTCCTCTTATTTTATCACCAGCATCTCTTGGCCTCCCCTATCTCTTCCCTGGCCCTTCCCCATGAGGCCATGCCCCCTTGGTGCATTATGTCCCTATTTGAAAATTAAGGGGGCACCATTGATCTTTCTGCCACAGGGCACCAAAAAGTTTAGCTATGGCTCTGGTCCCTCCCATGTCTCTTTTTCAATATCCATCAATCCTTTTGAGTGTCTCCTATACAGCAAATTAAAAGGAGAAAACACTGTGGAGGATTGTGGAACCTCTCTAATGGCCAGCAATAAAAAAGGTAACAAATAATCTCAATCTTTCCCATCTTCTTCCACCACTTTCTTTAGCATATTCTTTAAAGTTTTGTTAAACCTCTCCAATAATCCGTCAGTCTGGAGGTAATACACGGAGGTCCATAGCTGAATAACCGCAATTGTCTTTGTTGACGTATTGTGCAAAGTTAGAGCTTCTGGATATCTAGTAGCGTAATGCATTACTACTAAAATATACTGATGACCCAGGTAGACTATATTAAAGGTCTGACCAAAACGTTAGCTATTCTCTCAAATGGGACCTCACTAGTGGGTAATGGGACAAGGTGACTTCTTTAATGTGGGCAGGTAGCATAGTACTGACGCTCAGGGCATAATGCACAGTGGGTCTCATTCAGACCTGCTCGTGAGCGCTGTACGCTCGCAAGCAGGTCGATGTTACCCAAATGCGCATGCGCACGACGGAGTCGCCTCCGTCGTGCGCATGCGCGAGACCCGGCGAGCGACGGGGAAGCCGTCGCTCGGGGTCTCGCACCAAAGGGGGTGTGCTGTCTATGGTGATTGACAGCATGCCCCCTTTGGTGGGCGTGCTGGGGGCATGGCTGCCCAGACGGAGGCGTTCCCATGGGAACGCCTACCATCTGGGTCCGGCCCCACTGACATCACTAGTGATGTCAGCGGGAGTGTTTTTGGCTCTGATAGAGCCAAAAGCACTCCAGGCTTGTGGCAGACAAGACCTTACCACTAGGGTCTCATCGCAAGCTCGACAAGACCATCGCGACCATCTTTTTGACTGCTCGCATAAGCTGTGAGTGGTTACCCACAGCTATGCAAGCGGCCAGGAGGCCGCTCCAATTTTAGGTAGGCCGGCCCTGATTCAGAGCGAGCGCTCTGGTCAGAGCATCCAGCTCTGAATCAGGCCCAGTATTCCATCTTTATTGTCCCCTGGCCGGAAAAAACACTGTACAATTCTCTCAGAAGTTTTCTATAACCCTAGATTTCCTGCAGTTGTATGACCATGAGCCAGGTCTAACACCATTCTTCTATATGCCTTTGGAACTATTAACTAATATCTTCTCCTATGTTGGACACATGGTGCACCAAATCTTGACGTACTGCCATGCAGGGCCGCCATCAAGGGGGACCTGTTGGGACTACTGTCCTGGGCCTGAACACTCTGACAGAAAAGGGGGGCCTGGCCCGCTCCTACCACATGCCCACCGCCGCTACTTTGG
This sequence comes from Taudactylus pleione, assembly GCA_031769625.1. Classification (NCBI taxonomy): domain Eukaryota; kingdom Metazoa; phylum Chordata; class Amphibia; order Anura; family Myobatrachidae; genus Taudactylus; species Taudactylus pleione. The sequence goes on from JAUIMM010000098.1 coordinate 1,691,502, forward strand.
AAGAATGTAGCTGTCACAACCAGGGTTTATCAGCATAGGGGATGAAGGGTATTACCTGTGAGGGTGCAGAGGCATGGTCCTTCCGGTGGAGGGGCTGGTGTCTGGGCATTGGCTTTGCAAAGTGTTCCACAGGCACTGTGTCTTTCTGGCTGGGGTAGGCCTGGTGGTGTTTCCATTATGCTCTGGCATGGGTGCCACCATCTTGCCTCGGATCATGTGACTTAGCTGCTCCATTCCTGTGCTCCTGCTGGATCCCAGCTTCCAAGAAGCCAGCACCACTCTGCCTGCTCCCAGTCTCCTGCTGGAACCATCCTGCACCTTCTATTTACCCTTTCCCTGCCAAAGGACCTGTGTGTACAGTTAACCCTGAACCTACAGCTACTTACATAAGCTCATTCCATTTACCAAGCTCTCTGTTTTCTACACTGAGCCATCTCAATACAACTCTCCACTTAATTCATCAGCTGCTGCTATTCTAATTACTCCATTACCTATCCGGATTTCACCTCACCAGTTTCAATTAGTACTGTTTTCCTGTCTGCAGCCTTGCAGTGACCATTTGGATTACAAAGACTTTTATTTGTTCTGCCACTACCTGGACATTACCTATACATACTTCACTACAGTTTCTAATCATCACCCTCCTCTTAATATTCTGGACATATTTTATTATCCGTGTACATGTCTGCAAGTTCACCCATTAAAAGAACCACTTTTCAATTTAAATCTGTTCAGGTGTCTGCTCCTATTTCCACCCCGGGTCCACAACAAACTCAGGTCCCAACTGTTTGCACTGGCCCAAAGTACTCAGCCACGGGACAGAAGTCCAGAATGGATTTAATTCAGGGCATAGCAACCCGTTTGGGAAAACCTGGAAACTATGCAACACCAAATGGCTCAGTTCTTTCAAGAAATGGTTAAACACCAAGATATCATGTAAACTACTCTGACTACTTCAAATGTTACAGTGGTTATACCTGCTCCTCTTTCTGATAATACAGGTTACGGAATATCTCCTCGGTTGCACCGACCAACGCCAAGTAAATTTGACAGCAGTCTCAAGTTATGTTGCGGATTTCTTAATCAGTGCGATGTGCATTTTACTTTACAGCCAGATAACTTTCCTTCTGCTAAAACTAAAGTGGCCCATATCATGTCCTTATTGACCGGCTCAGCTTTGGATCAGGCTTCTCCACTCTGGGAGCATTCAGACCCTCTTCTGGACAATTACACTGAATTTATAACATCATTCAGGAGGATTTTTGATGAGCCAGGAAGAACACTTTTGGCCTCATCCAGTATTATGACTTTAAAACAAGGAACCTGTCCTGTCAGCCAGTATGTTGTACAGTTTCAGATTTTGGCATCAGAGCTCAAATGGAATGAAGAAGCCCTAACCGCAGCTTTTTGGCACGGACTTTCTGATCGATTAAAAGATGATTTGGTCACCCGCGAGCTTCCAACCAATCTTAACGATATGATTTCTCTTTGCAATAAAATTGATCTACAATTTAGAGAGCACTAGGCTGAGAAGCATAGAACTGACCATTACAAGCCACCCCCACTACCCAATCCTACCCGCCTACCTCCTTCTTCTACAGATGAATAGCTCATGCAGGTGAATCATACCCGTCTCTCTAAAGAGGAACGACAGAGAAAAATTTTAAAAAACATCTGCTTATATTGTGGAGATTTGGAGCACCTGGTGGTCTCCTGTTCCCGTAAGCCGGGAAACGCCCATTCCTAACTGGTCCTGGGGCAGCAAGAAGCTTTGTGACATCCAGTTTTGTTGATAAGCTACAAATTCCTAGTACATCTCTTGATCAGTCTATCTCCCTGACCTCTGTAGATGGATGACCTCTGTTAAATGGAACTGTCTCTAAGGAGACTCAGCCAGTCTTGGTTTCGTATTGGAGCACTCCATTCTGAGCATTTTAAGTTCTTAGTGATACCCAAGGCTTCCCATGAAGTTATTCTAGGATTACCATGGTTACATCAGCATAATCCAAGGATTGACTAGTGCACTATGCAGGTTCTCTCATGGAGTACAAGTTGTCAAGAATCTTGTCTTCCCAAAGTATGACCTGTGAGGAAAATAGCATCATTAGCACTTCCAGCAATTCCTAAAGAATATCAAACCTTCGCTGATGTCTTTTCTGAAAAACAAGCCAATGTTTTACCTCCTCACAGAAAATGGGACTGCCCAGTCGATCTACTGCCTGACAAGATGCCTCCTTATGGTCATACCTATCCTTTGTCCCTGCCAGAGACCAAAGCCATGTCGGAATATATCCAGGAGAATCTGGAGAAAGGATTAATTCGACCTTTCACTTCTCCTGCTGGAGCAGGTTTCTTTTTTGTTGCTAAAAAAGATGGTGGGCTAAGACCGTGTATAGACTACAGCGGCGTTAATGATATTACAGTTTAGAACAGATATCCACTTCCATTGATTACAGAATTATTTGATAGTCAAAGGATCTATCATATTCTCCAAGGAAGACTTACGAGGGGTCTATAATCTTATCCGTATTTGCGCAGGAGATGAGTAGAAGACCACTTTCAATACAAGAGATGGACACTTCGAATATCTTGTCATGCCCTTTGGGTTGTGCAACGCACCTGCTGTTTTCCAAGGTTTCGTCAATGAAATTTTCAGAGATCTGTTATATGTTTCCGTTGTTGTCTATCTAGACGACATTTTGATTTTCTCTTCATCCCTAGAGAAACACCACAAACATGTAAAAGAAGTACTGTCTCGTCTGAGAAAGAACCATCTCTACTGTAAATTGGAAAAATGTGTCTTCAGGGTTCCTAGTGTACCATTCCTTGGCTATATCATCTCTGGTTCCAGTCTAGAAATAGATCCTAAAAAAGTTCAGGCAATTGTGTATTGGTCCCAACCTCAGACATGGAAGGCTGTTAAGAGATTTCTTGGATTCACCAACTATTATAGATGTTTCATCAGGGGATTTTCATCTCTAATGGCTCCCATTACAGCTTTGACCCGCAAAAATGTCTACCCTGCTCTGTGGCCTCCTGAGGCAGAAACAGCCTTTCAACTTTTGAAGCAGCCCCAGTCTTAAGACAACCTGACTTGGATAGATCCATCCTGTTAGGAGTGGATGCATCTTTAGAGGCAGTGAGAGCTGTTCTTTCCCAATGATTTGAGGATAATCAAATCCATCCATCCAAGAAGTTATTTCCAGCTGAGAGAAACTACGCCATAGGAAAACAGGAACTTTTAGCAATTAAATTGGCATTACAGGAATGGCGATACCATTTGGAAGGGGATAAATTCCCCTTTACCGTCTTCGCAGATAATAGGAATCTTCTTTTCTTAAAAAATATCCAGTGCGTGAGTCCTCGTTTGGCCCAATGGGCAATATTTTTTGCTCGTTTCCAATTTTCTTTGACTTTTCGCTCAGGAGCTCTCTAACAAAAGGCTGATGCCTTGTCAAGATTCCTGTCCTGTGACAACAATTCTGAGATTCTACATAGTACTCCAGTGTTAGAGTGCAAAGTATTTGCTGCAATACAACTAGAACCTCCTACTGGGAAAACTTTTGTGGCCCCGGAGTTAAGGAAGCAGCTACTTACATATGCTCATTCTTCATGGTTCAGAGGTCACTCTGGCATTCGCAAAACACTGGAGTTCCTAAGTAGATCTTACTGGTGGCCTTCAATGAAAGTTCACATAGTGGAGTTCATTTCTTCCTGTACCTTATGTGCACAGCATACGTCTCCTCGTCATTCCCCAGCTGGGGAACTTTTAACTATGCCCATCCAGAGAAGCCTGGTAAGTGTCCTGAGGCCACCCATAAGGAGGGGGCACTGGCACAAGGTGGGTTTCTTGGCATAGGGGACAACAAGTATTACCTGTGAGGGTGCTGTGGCGTGGTCCTTCCGGCTGAGGGGCCGGTGTCTGGGCATTGGCTGTGCGAAGTGTTCCGCAGGCACTGTGTCATTCTGGTCAGGGTAGGCCTGGTAGTGTTTCCATTCTGCTCTGGCATGGGTGCCGCCATCTTGCCTCTGGTCATGTGACTTAGCTGCTCCAGTCCTGGCATGTCACATGCTCTCTCTGACCTATCACTATTCTGCACTGGGTACTTAAGGGAGTGCAGAGCTTCCCATGGTTGCCAGTGCAACGTGTTTCACAGCATATGTTGTGAGAGAGTTCCTGTGCTCCTGTAACTTGCCTGTTTGAGTGCTCTCCTGTGCTCCTGCTGGATCCCAGCTTCCAAGTAGCCAGCACCACTCTGCCTGCTCCCAGTCTCCTGCTGGAACCATCCTGCACCTTCTATTTACCCTTTCCCTGCCTAAGGACCTGTGTGTACAGTTAACCCTGAACCTACACTGCCTCCATTTACCTAGTTCTCTGTTTTCTACACTGAGTCATCTCAATACCAGGGTGAAAGGAGCCCGCCATGAGCTGCGAATGAGGTGTCTGTCCATCCCTTCTGCCGATGTAACTTTAATGTACATCAGCAGAATGGGCAGACAGACCACCCATTCATGGTGGGCAGTGGGCTCCTTATCCAGCGCGTGATGTCATTACATCACCGCACACTAATGAAGAAGAGAGGAGCCGCACCATCACCAGCCTGGACCTGGAGAAAAGGGGTAAGATATATATGCTGCCTGGCTGGGGGAGAAGGGGGCAGCAAGAACACTGTGCAGGACTGGAGAGACAGAGCATAACCCACAAACTATATATATATATATATATATATATATATATATATATGAATAATATATGACTTATGGCCATTCCGACCAGTGACTGGTGATATCTTATGATCTTCACTGTCATATATGTTTATTCTATTTATTTTACCATTCTCTGCTATCATAATTTGACTGTTTCCCACTCTGTTATGTTACAGGCATACATTAGTGTATTGTGGGCCTGATTCAGACCCGCTCGCAAGCGCTATGTGCACGCAAGCGGGTCGATGGCCAGGCAGTGCACATATGCTACGTGCACACTGCGCATGCGCAAGCCCCGTAGCGAGCGAGAAATCACTCGCTCCAGGGCTCGCAACAAAATGGGGCGGCTGTCGATGCTGATTGACAGCTCACCCCATTTTGTAGGCGGGGAGGGGGGGTGGCTGGCCAAACGGAGGCGTTCCCAAAGGAATGCCTGCCATTTGAGGACGGCCGTACTGACATCACTCATGTCAGTAGTTGAGCTTCCTGCTCTATTAGAGCAGGAAGCTCACTGGGGCTTGCGGATACGTCGCAAGCCCAATGGTCGCGACCATCGCGACCATCACCTGGCCACTTGCAAAAGCTGTGGGTGGTCACCCACAGCTATGCGAGCGGCCAGGAGGCCAGCACCAAAAAAGAAAAATGCCCTGATTCAGAGCGAGCGTCCGGCTCTGAATCAGGGCCTGTGTTCCCATCACTATGGTTACAGGCTTGTCACTTTACCATGCCCCCAGTGAGATCCCGACCACCGGTGGGTCGCATGCCTATGACATCATCGGGTCCTGTGGATCGCATGGTATATCACTCAGGTATATATATGTTGTTCTTGTCATTTCATTTGTCTTTTATATGTCTTGATAAAAAGGCTTACTCCCCTGAAACATTGACTGTACAACAGACAGTTTCTGTGTATTTCTATCATTGCAGAGACTCATCTACTTGCCATATCTACTTCAAGAAAAGGCACCGGAGCGGGTTGTGGATTAATTTTTTCCATTGAGTGCCGGACTATTCCATTTATTATGTGTCAATATATATATATATATATATACATATCCGATGGCAGCACTCCGGAGAAAAAACTTATCTCACTTAACTTAACTGGGTTTTGTGTTTTGGATCTGTATGTTTTTGAAAAAAGCATAAAAACAGCTAAAATCACAGAATTTGTGGGCTTTTCTGCTCCTATGCTATTATTAACCTCAATAACATTAATTTCCACTCATTCCCAGTGTATTCTGAACACCTCACCTCACAATATTGTTTTTAGGCCAAAAGGTTGCACCGAGGTAGCTGGATGACTAAGCCAAGTGACACAAGTGGGCAGCACAAACACATGGCCCATCTAGGAGTGACACTGCAGTGGCAGACAGGATGGCAGTTTGAAAAACTAGGCCCCAAAGAGTACATAATGCAAAGAACAAAAAGAGGTGCAAGATGGAATTGTCCTTGGGCCCTCCGACCCACTCTTATGTTGTATAATGTTTAAGTTACCTTTAACAGGTGTTGTTCCATAATAAGTAATATTCTCCAAACCAGTATACTTAAGAATTTGTCATTTTATTAATTAATTAAATAATTAGATCAAGCCCTTAACTGGGACATATTCTCCCAGGGTTATAATGCAGGAATAACAACTATTGACATTGTCACACAATACTTATACATTATTACAATATTCAGATTATACGCCCCTTATACGCCCACTACCATTATCAGATAATAGACAAAGTTTGTTCTTTCTAACTCCTCCTTAGGAATCAGACTCGAAACTGAATTCCTTTTGAGTGATACTCATGGAGTGATGCATCCCATATTTAGTCTGAATAGTTTCCCCAGCACAAGGACACATATATGGGCATGATCTCTTCACTGTGTTAGATAAACAGTTTCCCTAGGGTGCGGCCTTAAAGACATCACATTAGTTTCCATTTAAATCTGAGTTTGGACAGAGAAACAAAATGGAAGTACCAATGCCCTGTTAAATCTCATGTACTGCTTCATTATACAGCATAAAGCATATGTAAATATGAAATTATGTAAATTAGTCTTCGACAGCTCCACCCTTAGATAAGCACATTAATTACATGTGCTATATCTCATCTCCATTTCTTATATGTTTTCATTTTTTTTTATAAGTAGCCATCTGAATACAGCATAGGCCAACTACAAAGAAAATCAGGATTAAGATTTCAAGAATAAACTTTGTCTGTAAATAAAATATGCTAAAAAACATTTGTAAACCTGAAAATCAACAATTAGTATCTAATCCTGATCATCATAAATCACTTTAGAGTCTCTATCACAATGTATTCATAGAAATTCTTCTTTTATAACATAAACCTCATTTATGCAATTGATAATAATGGTTTCTTCATCTGTAGTATTATTAGTCAAATAACTTCAACATTGAATTTCAAGATTTGTATAAAAAGTTCGATAATATCCTCCAGTCTGTAAATAGTTCATTCCGGAATATTTTAATAAATGTCCAACATATATGAATGTCTTATCATATAAAGTCGAGTATCATTGTCAATAAATTTGTCCAGTTCAATAATTTCATGTTGATTATTCAAGTATCCCCAATTATCATACGTAAGGATGTTAGCAAAGTTGTTTCCAACATGATGTCTCACTGAAGTATCAATCAGAGAAATTTATTTTTATTCACTGGATCAATATCTCTTGTAAAACGTCTGGCATCCTGCAAAAGAACTTATCACAAATTATTATGAGTTATAACATAAAATTGTAGTATCATTTTGCCTACAAAGGAAATATCTTCTGAATTAATTGGCAATAATTTGTAAGCATACTTTCCTCATAGGTAATAAAGATTATCTGGTAACAAGAAAATAACATCAAACCCAAATATGGTAGTAATTAGCATTACTAACATGTCTGAACTATATGATCTGTATCACTATTTGGAACACTAAATATTGGAACTAATCCCTAGCAGTGTATAATCAAATGCCTCATTGTAAAAAATACATTGTACATAATAAGCATTTAGTCCTTTTAAAATCTTCCTTACATTGTTCATTATAGCAAGGAATTAAGGTTTGTACACAGTAAAGATTTTATTACAATATTATGACTCAACATTTTCTACTTGTTTTGGACTAGTAAACGTTCCTGTAGTTATTCAGATCTGAGGTGTAGTCTGCTTCATTTCATATACTTTCTTATTAAAACAGAATGGAATGCGTTCACTTACATATGGAAATAACATAATTAATAGTGGATTTGTTAAGTTATAGTTATCAGTAACCCCTTTTCCTGTTTACAACTTCTTTCACAATTCTCACATGTTTTTATGTTAATTATCTTAGTATTTTCAGTATATTTCAACTCAAGAATGGTTCTGGCACAAATTCAACAATTAGTAGCATTTAATACTTTACCCATCAATGAATATTTTTGTAGAATTGGATACTCTTTTGAATTATATCCATACACCATAGTATACACCTTTCTTCTGGTTTAGTACAGTAAATGCAAATGCACTTTTCAATAGATGATAAATCAGATTTCTGATACCGATCATTTTCCCTGCTTAGAAAAGAGGAAGGAAAGGACTTATTAGAATAACCCCATCATCCACACTACTGGATGTGTAGTCATACCAGACCATGAACCCTTGCTCGCCCTCTCTCCAAAATAAAAATAAGTCTCAATGTTGCAATAAACACGATTGTTTCCATCACGCAGCTAAGAAAAATTATGGTTCCTTTGTCATCAGTCTATATCATAGTCTATTGTGAGCAATAATCTCCATCTTGATTGAAGAGTTCTCATAGTCTTATATCACAGTCTTTATATCAGCACTTGAGTCTGAGAATAAGTCCCCTTTAAGCTCGATCTCTCTCTGACCTTTTTTAATGTGAGCCATGGATCCAGGTGTCCTTCTCAGCAACCTTTATAGCTGTATCTGTTGTCAGCATCACTTTACCATGCCAAGGACCATCCCATCGATCTGTAAGGGAACCAGAACGTAACAAACTTCTCATCATACCATCATAGTCTCTAGACAGTATTTCATCTTCTGCATCAAATGCTGATGTTAGTTGAATATCCTGTTGAGCTTCCCCAAAAGTCTTCTTGTTGTAGCTGCTTAGACAATTGTATAAAATATTGAACAGTCAAATCATGTTGTAATCTCAAATCAGTCTTTGGTTTAGTAACACATCTTGATTGTAGTTCAAAAAAATTAATAATAAGGAGAGAGTGAGATAAGGCTCAGGTGTGATTCTATTACTATGAAGCACCAAATGTAGGCCTTCAAACAATGCCATTCCTGTCTCTTTTGTAAGTTTAATTCATTTATTTTCTATAACACCATTGTGTGTAACTTTCATATTTCCCATCATTTCACTTATTTGAAAAACTTCCCCTGTAACTTTCCATAACACTTACAGTAAGCAAACTATACCTTACATACAAATTCCTCCAAAATCTCTTCTCTTAGCATTATGGAGCTATAAATTCAGTAAACTCCAAGAACATGCTAACACTATATTTTACAACATCCCGAAACCTTAACAATAACATGCTTTAATCCTCTTAAACGACATGCCCCACTCCTTTCTAATCGACATACTTCAAATCCTTCTTAATCGACATACTTCAATCCTTTTTTCTTCATTGGTAACTGAATAATATCAATTATCAATAGTACTTTGAAAATGTTTTAGTAGGTATCATTTTCTCTTCATTATTTATCATCTGAATTACATAAACATTCACATTTTCACTTTATCTCTGGCTCGAGCATACCAGTAAGATTGTACAATGTGATTCATATTATCTGCTCTTAAATGTACTAACCCATGAACATCTCTATATGGCTTGTATTAATTTCAATTCTACTCAAATATCCATTATCATCTTCTCTTGTAACAATGCTCTAATTTCCAGACATTGACCTTATTGTGAGAAGTATTTTCCTGATATTGCCTTAAATGGTCAAATGTGATATCCTTAAACACCATCAACTGAGTTTCTATAACTGGCTCATCATATGTACTTAAAATTACCTTTCATACTACCCTGTCAGCTAATATGTTACCCATGAGAATAATATCAATCTCTTTAGTTTGTACCCAACACTTAATTACTACAACTCATTTTTAGTAAACATATTGCTTCTTTCAGTTCCTTAACTGTTTGTACATGTAAAATTGTAGTTCCCAGAAGCTATGTTGTAACCCCTATGCTTCCAATTGCTATAATCAATACTGTACATTTCATTCAGCTAACTACGTTGAATGTGGTAGTCACTGTAATGCATACCCTGTAACCAAAAAAAACATTATTTATCTGTCTGTAACAGTTATCATCAGTAAAGAGAACTAAGTCAGGATTATCTAATGAAACCTCCCATTACTGAAAAATATTTTTATATTTCATTATTGCAAACATGTTCATTGTCTTCCTTTTTCCTCACCATTAACCATAATCAACCATATTCCTCCCTGTTGAGGATAAAGAAGATCAATGTAGCACAATTGAAATTATGACATATGTAAGATTGATTTGAGTCTAACATATTGTCCCCCATCGAAAAAAAAAATCTGACTGTAGGAACTTGTTTAAGTTGAGCATTATTAAATATCTGAATAACAGTATGTAAAACCAATAGATGCAATTCAACTTAACAATTAATGTCACCCTTTAAGGATACAAATGTCTTCGAGCTGGTGGTAAACAACATCCTGTATATTTAAAATTATCAGTATATAGTTGGATTTTGTCCCATTAAACTTATAACTTGCTTCTGCAAAAGAAACACAATTGTTTGTTAATAGCTCTTATTGAAGTTTAAAATAACTTTGAATATAATCACAGATCACTGTTAGATAAGGACTGCGTCATCTGTAAGAACATAAAAAATTACAGATTATTTTGAAAATATTGTAAACTGTTTGCAAACTTTTTCAGAATATATCCTTTTGCTTTATTAAAACATTATGTAGATACTACGTATATTTACTAAAAAGTATGTCTCATAACCTTCTTTTATTAGTACCCTGGCTAAGGTACAAAAGAAACCTATGATGCAAGAATACAGGCACAGTTTCATGTTCTGAGATAGTTAAAGCATTTGTCTTTTTTTTTCCTCTCCTCCATGCAGCTTCGATTTGGGAGGGGTATAGAGAGAGAGTGATAAACTCACACTGACGCACTAGTTACACAGACAGACAGTTTCTCACTCTGAAAATATTGAAAGAACGAGTTAAACAGTTTGTCATTACAAAAGTTTACAATCCTGCTCTGAACATAGGAAGCATATAGGATCATATTTATTAGACCCCTCTAATAAGATGAAGTATCTACACTCTTCTTATCTCATTCCTAATACTCCACAGAAACAGAATTCTCTTCAAACATTATATGCAAACATTATAATCCCTAGGTTTTCAAGACACATCCCTTCTTGATTGACATCCTACTTATATAATCATTCTTATACTGTGCACTTTTTTCTGATTCTACCTCCATACTTAGCTAACTAATCTGCTCCTTTGATTTTCAATATCATCTGTATGCAGACAATACTCAAATTCTCCCTTTTCTCCCCAGATTTGTCACTAACTGCGCTCCTCTGTGTCACTGTATATCTCTGCACCATTACATCTTGGAATGTCATCTCGCCACCTAAAAATTACTGTATCCAAAACAGAATTAATTATATATCTACCAGTCAACAATAGTTACCATGCTGATATCCCTATAACCATTGACAACTTGATAACTCGACAATCACCCCCACTTCACAAGCTCGCTACCTTGGTGTCATCCTTGACTATAAACTGTCTAATGTTTCTCACATTCAACTGTCTCTAAATCCTGTTACATACATCTAAAAAAAACATAGCCAAAATTCGACCATATCTTACATAAGACAATGCAACAAATCTAGCACATGGAGTCATTATTTCCTCATAGACAATTGTAATAGTCTCATTATTGGTTTTCCCCACTATACGGCATTTTGAATATAGCTGCGAAGTTGAACTTTCTCAACAAACATTCAGTGTCTGCTAATCTAGTCTGTCTGACTCTCTATTGGCTGCTGGTCTTCTACCGTATTTAATTTAAAATACTCTCACTAATGACGCTATTAACCAAACCAAACCAACATACACTTCTTCACTTATATCCAAATATCTTCCAACCCAACATCTCTGTTCTGCACAAGATCTGTGTCTGTCCTCTCCTTGTTAAGTTGGCAATTATGTTAAAGTATTGTTCTTCCCAGTCTAGATATTAAAATGCTGTCCTATTACGTTATGCATCGTTCAATCTAGCCTTAAAAAGTCCCTTAAGCATGTAATCATGTGGAATCCTTTATCATTAGCAGCAACTGTCTTATTCTTATTTAGTCTGGTTTAACATAGCATTAAACATTTGGCTTATGGTCATTAATAACATCAACACTATTTATCTCAAAAAATCAAATTTCTCTAAAAATTAGCTGTTTCCAAACTTTCTCTATTGGTTTATGTAACAATGATAATGTAATAAATATATAAGCCTTTGTAGTTCTCTTGCTTTTGTAAACTCTGTCTTTTGTCTGGGACATTCTGAACTTATAAGAACTTTTCTTGGCAAACAATAACGTAAACTCTGCCTGTACTTTTTTTCAGATACTATGACACAATCACTTTTTGTTTCCCAGATACTAAACAATATTTTAAAGATTTCAAGAATATTTTTAAACATTACAGACACAATTATAGAAATAGCAATAGCAGCTGCAGCCTGCCATTGTGTTCCCAACAACATACATTTGTTTAAAAAATTTGTAGAGATTTAACATGAAATACGCATGCGCGCGAACTGATCTCGGCATTTAATTTAGAATTACTTATACTAATTATGTAAACATTAAAAATTAACACTTTACGTTGCACTTTTTTTATTTCCATCCACTGGAATACACATTTTATCATCTCTTGTCATTTTAACACTCACCATAGAAACGCACATAGTCAGAACAAGCTTTCTCTGATCACCTGTTTTTCTTCAAGCAAATACAAACACATTTGTATTACCTCTTGCGACACGTCTGTCTGTCGAAAAAAAGGTACATCTCAGCAGTGCCTCCAAAACTGTTTAAGTTACCTTTAACAGGTGTTGTTCCATAATAAGTAATATTCTCCAAACCAGTATACTTAAGAATTTGTCATTTTATTAATTAATTAAATATTTAGATCAAGCCCTTAACTGGGACATATTCTTCCAGGGTTATAATGCAGGAATAACAACCATTGACCTTGTCACACAATACTTATACATTATTACAATATTCAGATTATACGCTCCTTATACGCCCACTACCATTATCAGATAATAGACAAAGTTTGTTCTTTCTAACTCCTCCTTAGGAATCAGACTCGAAACTGAATTCCTTTTGAGTGATACTCATGGAGTGATGCATCCCATATTTAGTCTGAATAGTTTCCCCAGTACAAGGACACATATATGGGCATGATCTCTTCACTGTGTTAGATAAACAGTTTCCCTAGGGTGCGGCCTTAAAGACATCACACTAGTTTCCATTTAAATCTGAGTTTGGACAGAGAAACAAAATGGAAGTACCAATGCCCTGTTAAATCTCATGTACTGCTTCATTATACAGCGTAAAGCATATGTAAATATGGAATTATGTAAATTAGTCTTCGACAATAAACAGGAAATGTACACTTTAACAAACCAATCATTTCAGCACCAGGGTCTGCCATGCGTTTGGGCCCCCATAAAACAAGCTGGCAATTAATCTGTCCCTGCACAAACTGGCTCTACGGAGACAAGATGTCGTCCTCATCCTCCTCATCCACCGATTCCTCACCCTCTTCAGTGTTGTGTACATCCTCATCCTCACAGAGTATTAATTCGTCCCCGCTGGAATCCACAACCACAGGTCCCTCTGTACGTTCTGATGGCTGGTCTCCCTGGAAGAATTGATAATTAATTTTGATGAACATCATCTTCTCCACATTTTGTGGAAGCAACCTCCTACGCCTTTCGCTGACAAGGTTCCCGGCTGCACTAAACACTCTTTCGGAGTACACTCTGGAGGGGGGGCAACTTAGGTAAAATAGAGCCAGTTCGTACAGGGACCTCCAAATTGCCTCTTTTTCCTGCCATTACAGGTAAGGACTGTCTGACATTCCTACTTGGATGCTGTCAGCAACATATTATCCTTCACCATTCTGTCAATGATGACAGAATCATATGCAGTGACAGTAGACATGTCAGAAATTGTTGCCAGGTCCTTCAGTCCGGACCAGATGTCCAACCTTGGTCCTGCCTGGCCTGCATCACCGCCAGCGGGTTGCTTAGGATACCTAAGTTGTTTCCTGGGAGCTGAAGTTGTGGGAGAAATGAAGAAGGAGCTGTTGATGTGTCACGTTCCGCTTCAGCTGACAGTGTTTTCACCAGCAGGTCTTTGCACCTCTGCAGGCTTGTGTCAGCCAGAAAGAGAGACACCACATAGGCTTTAACCTAGGATCGAGCACGGTGGCCAAAATGTAGTGGTCCAATTTCAACAGATTGACCACCCTGGAATCCTGGCAAAGCAAATGAAGGGCTTCATCCACAAGTTCCACATGCCGAGCGGACTTGCTCCATCTTAGCTCCTCCTTCACTTTCTCCAGCTGCTTCTGCAAAAGCCTGATGAAGGGAATAACCTGACTCTAGCAGGCAGTGTCTGAACTGACTTCACGTGTGGCAAGTTCGAAGGGCTGGAGAACCTTGCACAACACGAAAATCATTCTCCACTGTGCTTGAGTCAGATGCATACACTCTCCTTTGCCTATGTCATAGGTGGATGTATAGGCTATAGGCTTGAATGGCCTTTTGCTGCTCCTCCATCCTCTGAAGCATATAGAGGGTTGAGTTCAACCACGTCACAACCTCTTGCTTCAGGTGATGGCGGGGCAGGTTCAAGAGTGTTTGCTGGTGCTCCAGTCCTCGGTACGCAGTCGCTGAATGGCAAAAGTGGTCAGAAATTTTTCGGGCCATCCAAAGCATCTCCTGCACGCCCCTGTTGTTTTTCAGAAAATTCTGCACCACCAAATTTATTGTGTGAGCAAAACATGGGACGTGCTGGAATTTGCCCAGATGTAATGCCCGCACAATATTGGTGGCGTTGTCAGATATCACAAATCCCCAGGAGAGTCTAAGTGGGGTAAGCCACTGGGCAATGATTTCCCTAAGTTTCTCTAAGAGGTTGTTGGTGGTGTGCCTCTTACTGAAACCGGAGATACACAGTGTAGCCTGCCTTGGAACGAGCTGGCATCTCTGAGCTGCTGCTACTGGTGACGCTGCTGTTGTTGCTGCGTAAGGCGATACATCTACCCAGTGTGCTGTCACAGTCATATATTCCTTAGTCTGCCCTGTTCCACTTGTCCACATGTCCGTGGACATTGGGTACAACCGCATTTTTCAGGACACTGAGGACACTTTTTATGACATCTCTGTATCGCCTGCCTATTGAAGTGGAATCTAGATGGGATTTGGTACCGGGGACACACTACCTCCATCAATTGTCTAAATCCCACTGCACTAATGGTGGATACCAGATGCACGTCTAACACCAACATAGCAGTCAAGGCCTCAGTTATCTGTTTTGCTTCAGGATGACTGCTGTTGTACTTCATCCTCCTCGCTAAGGACTGTTGGAGGGTCAATTGTTTAGTAAAAGTAATGGTGTTCCTACTTCCTCTCTGGGACGAAGAACGACTCCCAGCAGCAGCAGCGGAAGCAGTATGCATAGCAATGCAGGATCCTCCAGAGGAATCCCGGATAGGAGAGTCAGTCATGCCAGTGACATAGCCTGCAGGACTACTTCTGATACTGACTAAGGAGGAAATTGACGAGGAGGGAGTTGACTGTGTGGTTTGCAGGGGCTTGGATACAACAAGACAAGGATTTAGGTGTCCCTGGACTGCTTATGGTCTTAGCCAAAGTTTCTGAACTTGACAGTAACTTTTTATGAACGTGCTGCAGGTGACATATAAGGGAGGATTTTCCTAGGTGGTTAATGTCCCTACCCCTACTTATTTCACCTTTACATATGGTACATATGTCAAGACAGTTGTTGTCCAGATTTGGATAGAAATTGTCACGCTGGGAGGTGGGTTTTTGACAGCCGAGGTCTGGCTAGAAAGGTGTGGAGATTTATTGGTAGGCTGAGGTAACAGCTGGATATCCCACGAAGTATATACCGGATTGCCGGCCGGAGATCATGCACTAGGGTGCAATGAGATGAAGGGTTAACCTGCACACAGGCTGTGAAGGTGAAAGCACTGCGATGAGATGAAGGGTTAACTTGCAAACAGGCTGTGATGATAAAAGCTCTGCGATGAGATGAAGGGTTAACCTGCACACAGGCTGTGATGGTAAAAGCTCTACGATGAGATGAAGGGTTAACTTGCACACAGGCTGTGATGGTAAAGGCACTGTGGAGAGATGGAGGTTAGCCTTCACACAGGCTGTTGATAGTAAAGGCACTGTGGTGAGAGAGCTCAGAAGCTCTGGAAGAAACACACTGGAAGCACGGGAACCTGGAACGAGACTCCTCTAGTTACACTAGCGGCGACAATGATTGTTCAGGCAACTACCTGGAGCACAGGAGCCGGATATATACCCCTGGAAGCCTGCTGATAGGCCCACAGCATCAGCTGACCAGCCGGGCCACTCAGGGAAGGAAGTACAGACATAGGGAAAGTGTCATGATGGAAACTGCGATCCCCGCTCACCGGGTTGCCTGACACCACAGCTACAGGGTGAATGCTCAGCTCCTCCCACATCGCCGCGCCAGCCGCCCGACTGCCCAGGAAGTCAGAGGAAGCCGGCGGGACGGTAAGGGATGGCCGAACCCCGGCTGAACTCTGACAGAAATATTGCCAGGCCAAAGAGGTGGAATGTTTGGTCTTCTGCCCAGGCATGACTGTGATGGGCTTTTTCATCCCACGGACAACAACTGTCTCCCCCGGAGCCTGATTTAAACAAACCACATCACCATCAGAATCCTCCTCGTCAACTTCCTCCTCAGCGACAGCTACACCAGTATCCTCATCCTGTTGTACTTCAACAGTGACATCTTCAATTTGAATATCAGCAAGTGGACTGTGGGTGCTCCTTCCAGAACTTGCAGAGGGTGTGCAAATGGTGGAAAGAGCCACCTCTTCCCGTCCAGTGTTGGGAAGGTCAGACATCGCAACCGTCGCCATACTTGGACTCTCCTTGGGGATTTGTGATATCTTCTTAGAACGCACAGTTCTTTGCTGTGCTTTTGCCAGCTTAACTCGTTTGGGTTTTATAGCGGGAGGAGGGCTTCCATCGTCAAGTGAAACTGAACCACTAGTCATGAACATAGGGAAAGACCTTAGCCGTTCCTTGCCACTCGTCGTAAATGGCATATTGGCAAGTTTATGTTTCTCCTCAGATGATTTAAATGTTTTTTTAAGGTAATTTTCCTGAACTTTGTCATTTGGGGTTTTATATGCCCTCCACTATGACTTTGGGCATCAGCCTTGGCAGATGACGTTGATGGCATTTTATCATCTATGTCATGACTAGTGGCAGCAGCTTCAGCACTAGGAGGAAGTGGTTCTTTCCCTATTTTATTTTTATCGGACAAAGTTTGGTCCATTTATTTTATATTGATATATACGTGCGGCTAAGGCGCACACAAACACAGAAAAGAATAATTTTTAATTTTTGGGGGGTTGCACTTTGGGGGTTACAGCACCCGTTAACAGACAAGCTAGCCGGCTCTTTACTTATGACACAGGCGCACACTTTGCAATGCTACTTTGTTGATACACGTGGAGCTACAGCCCACACAATTCACAAACACAGAAAAGAAGAATTTTTAATTTTTTTGGGTTGCACTTTGGTGGTTACACCAACCTTTAACAGACAAGCCAGCCGGCCCTTTACTTATGACACAGGTGCACACTTGGTGCTGCTGCTTTGTTGATGCACGTGCGGCTACAGCCCACACAATTCACAACACAGAAAAGAAGAATTCTTAATTTTTTTGGAGTGCACTTTGGGGGTTACACCACCCTTTAACAGAGTTTTGACACAGGCGCATGCTTGGCGCTGCTCCTTTGTTGATGCACGTGCGGCTACAGCCCACACAATTCACAACACAGAAAAGAAGAATTTTTTTTTTTGGATTGCACTTTGGGGGTTACACCACCCTTTAACAGACTTAAGACACAGGCGCACACTTGGCGCTGCTCCTTTGTTGATGCACGTGCGGCTACAGCCCACACAATTCACAACACAGGAAAGAAGAATTTAAAATGTTTTTGGAGTGCACTTTGGGGGTACAGCACCCTTTAACAGACTTATGACACAGGCGCATGCTTGGTGCTGATCCTTTGTTGATGCACGTGTGGCTACAGCGCACACAATTAACAAACACAGAAAAGAAGATTTTTATATTTTTTTTGGAGTGCACTTTGGGGGTTACACCACCCTTTAACAGACAAGCCAACCGGCCCTATACTTATGACACAGGCGCATGCTCTGTGCTACTTTGTTGATGAATGTGTGGCTGCAGCACACACAATTCACAAACACAGAAAAAATTATTTTTTTTGGAGTGCACTTTGGGGGTTACAGCACCCTTTAACAGATGAGCCAGCCGGCCCTTGATTTATGACACAGGCGCACGCTTGGTGCTACTTTGTTGATGCAAGTGCGGCTACAGTGCACACAATTCACAAACATAAAAAAATAATATTTTTTTTTGTACTTGGGGGGAGCAACCCTGTTGGACAGATCACTCTCTGGACAACACTACAGCACCCCTTTAGGACTACAGCCTTTGTGGCTGACTGCACAACACAGACCAGCCAGCCCCTATGGACAACAGCAGCACACCACAGCCCAGCCAGCCCCTATGGACTTTGGAGGAGTGGACACAGCCACTATGGACAACAGCAGCACAGCACAACACAACACAGCCCAGCCAGCCCTAACTCCCACCCTCCCTCTTCACTGTCCACAGCCAGAGTGAAAAATGGCACAGACGCGGGGACCTTTTATAGAATCCAAAACCAGCAAGAGCCGACAGTGGGATGATGACGTTTTGCCTCGATTTCAGATCCGAGTCAGGCGGGAAAACTCGAGCCTGACTTGGATCCGACTCGGTTTGGGGGAGCTCGGGGGGGTTAGGATTCCATAAATCCGAACCCACTAATCCCTAATATATATATATATATATATATATATATATATATATACACACAGTATATATATATATAATATGTATTATAATATGCGTTTGTATACCAGGCACATATGCTGTTGTATACTGATATACAGGGCCGTTACCAGGGGCATGTGGCCGGTGTGGCCACACAGGGTGGGATCCCCTGGGGGTGGTATTAAATTTCTATACTGTAGGGGGAGGGTCAATCCCGGACCCAACAATTTCTGATGGCAGCCCTGCCATGTGATGGTATGAAAACCTACTATCAGGCTCTGCTGGGTTTCCTGAACAAGCGGATGGGGTTTGAGCCTACACTATAATGTTTAAGATATTTTTTTCAAAATAATTATTTTAAAATGTAACTATTATTAATATTCTTGCTTAAAATGATCAGGGATAAATGTATAAAATTATTCTGCAAGATAAGAACATAAATCTTGTATTTTTATGGGTGGACAATAAGCGGTCTTCCAGCTGTTGTTGAACTACACATCCCAGCATACCTTGCATCAGTTTTAGTATTGCCAAATAGCAAAACTGTGGCATGGCATTCTGGGATATGTAGTTCTAAAACAGCTGGGGGCTGTTGCCCACCCCTAGAAATCCTCATATATGTTGGATGGTTGATCATCCATAAATGGGCCATATGAGTCCACTGTACGTTGTGGGTACAATGCAGCTAGCAACTGTTTACTGTTCCCACTAGTTTTGTGAGTACAATCAAACTTTTAGATAGCTATTCTTTGCCTCTTGGGCGAAAACATTATGTTAATATTTATTCTCAGAATAGTTTCTATAAAAAATATTATAATTTGTCCTAGAGAAACACATACATCAAAATTAGTTATATATCTAATATTTAGTAATATTCCTCAATGTATAAGTGCATTTTTGAGGAGATTGTAGTGATTTTCTCTCAGGTTTTGTATCTCTTCCTATCACATAATTTTTATATGATTATGCCAATAATGTATGAAAATTTAATTATACTGTGATAAATCAATATTAATATTCTATCCCTTGTAACATGTGTTAAGGTTTTATTCACAGCATTTTACCACTAGTACGTTGCTGATATACAGGGGATGTATTGTATTTAACAATTTTGCTGATTATGTTCAAATTAACTGCTATCTAATTGGACATGTATAAAACCACATAGGCTGCTCGGTCTTCATTAAGGATCACTATTGCGGTCACAACTTCGTAATCACACGCAGGTCTGCTGCGAAAATATGCTAATGAATGCTGTTGCAATGCCGTTGAATTTTTTTTTTTTGGCCCAGTGCCTCGCACTTCCGCTATCTCACATCCGTAATACCTTGCAAACCTTCACAAACATTGGTAACATTGAGTACCATCGGTCCCTCATGCAGAATTACAGCAGCCCTGACCTTACTTAGAAATTGCTAACCTCATTGCACGCAGTGAGTACTCAAGCTGCATATGCACTGGCTAATTTATGCATGCTGAAAGGTGTTCAAACGGACAGACATGCCTGCATTTCTCCAACCACTCCCCTGTCACCACCCCCAAAGGCTCACTGCCTGTCAATCACTCTGCGATGGCTCTCCGTGTTCTTCATGATTGCAGTGCAATCACATTGGTGCCTTTGTGCACTGTGATGCATACGCAGTATGGAACAATCACCCATCTGCGTACACTTTAGCAATAGCGATCCTTAATGAATCAGGCCATCAGATCACAGTATTATATACAGAGATGATATATATATATAACATAGACATCTAGTTTATGGTCTATTCATGGGCCCTGTGGCTCAATATGGAGTCTATTCATCATCACTTGATTTCTACAATAGAAGGTGAAAACGTATATTTTCACCTGCAATTGTAAAAATTACGTTTTTGGGCCATTCATCAAAAGGTAAAGCAGGAGATATCACAGATATCTACTGCTTACCGGAATGGCCCGCTCTCCGAATACATTAGTATGGGGACAGAATTCATCAAGTTCCAAAAATACAATATTTTCGGAGCTTGACTGCAGGAGCAATCACCATCTTCACATGGCGTTTTCTCCAGCTCGCGGCTCGCTCCTTCCATATGGGAAAGAGTCCTGGATTGCAAAGAGGGATCCTTGCAGATCCCTCCACCCATATCCAGCTCCTTCCGCCGGATGTTGGGGCTTTTGTGTGCATGCGTGATCCGTAGGTCACTTGAAGCTGCTCTTGGGGACAGCTGATTTTCAGATCAGCTGTCTCCGCGCCGGAGCAATGATAAATTGCTCCAATACTCGCAGCAAGTTAGCATGTTAATTATTGGGGTCCAGTTTCAGTGTGACATTGCAAACAAGCACAGATTGCAAATACAGTATAACATTGTTAACAGATGAACTGGTTCAATAATCTTTGCAGCACAAACTACAGTTTCAGTGTAACATAGCAAACATTTAGACAGACTGGTTCATTAATCTCTGCAGAACAGACTGCAATCTCATTGTAGCAGTGCAAATATGTAAACAGGCTGGATCATTAATCCCTGCAATGCATACTTACCGACTATCAGGCTGCCCCTCCTGGAAGGAAGCAGCCAGATCAGCATGACTGGGGGGGCGTGGCCAGCAAACGGGGGCAGGGGCGGCCAGACGACGAGAGTTT
This sequence comes from Taudactylus pleione, assembly GCA_031769625.1. Lineage (NCBI taxonomy): Eukaryota > Metazoa > Chordata > Amphibia > Anura > Myobatrachidae > Taudactylus > Taudactylus pleione. The sequence goes on from JAUIMM010000098.1 coordinate 1,713,074, forward strand.
GCGGGCGGGGTGGAGCCACGCAATCACGTCATTTTGGCCCCGCCCCCGCTACACACTGCCGATATTACAGGCAGTGTGAAGCAGGGGGCTGGGCCAAAATGACGCGATTCCATGTGAATCGCGTCACCGCCATCCCCCGCTGCGGGGATTTTACATGTAATTGTGGGGGATAGGAGGGGTCGCTGGCAGCCGGGAGGTTTGCCTGCCTTCCTGGGAGGTCGGGAGCGGCACCCGATTTTCGGGAGGCTCCCGACCAAATCGGGAGGGTAGGCAAGTATGCTGCAATGCAGACTGCAATTTCAGTATAACAGTCCAAACATGTGAGCAGGCTGGTTAGATCTACTGTTTGACACCTTTTCTTATTTGTGAGAAGTATCAGTCCCATTGTTCCAGCTGCTTCTACTGCTATGCCATTTGCATGGCATTGGATGACTAGTGAGAGAGCAGCTGGCTAGTCTGGCAAGATAGAAGATAGTGCACCTCTGCTTTCACGGGTCCAAGCATGGGGCTTCCCTGTTGCCATGAGGCATTGCAGGAAAGCTCCTGTCCAGACTAGGGCTGATTCAGACCCAGATGCTAAGCAGAGAACACTCTCTATGGGTGATTGTCGCCAGTCCGCGCATGCGTATGCGTCAAAATACTCCTGAGTGAACCAATCACTGTGTCCGGGAGTTGTGCGCTTGTAGCACAAAGACTGAGCGCTACTATGAGTGACAGATAGTGCCGTTTGTGTGTGGTAACAGAGGAAGGTGCTTGTGAATGGGGAAGTGGTGCTGCGAATGCAGGCGTGTCTGGGTGTCAAAAAGGCGTTTAATGGGCATCCACAATTAGCATGGAGACATCATTGTACACGTCACTTGGTTGTATTTCAGCATGCAGTGATCGCAGTGCTTGCGGCGGGGTAGGGTCTACCTCAAGCGCTGTGTGCAGCTCCAATGGCTCACAATGATACTGATTAATCATACACTTACTGGAGATGACCTGTGCTAAGAAAGAAAAGTGGGCGTCATTATACCGGCATACGTTCACTCTGCCGTCGCTCTCTAAGACATAGAGGGTGTTCTTAAGCCAGACAGTGCGATCACAGAATTTGCATACCCGGCCCCTGACGGCTGTGAGAGCGCAGCTTAGCGTCCGGGTCTGAATTGACCCCTCAGTGATGAGAGAGCGCTAGTAGGAGAGTATACTTGTTTAGGAGAAGTTATTAGGTGTCTCCTTGGCGTGCCTGTAGCCGGGCCATGTGCGCACCACATTCTCCAAAAAGCTTGTTGCGGCCGTTTTACCTAGTCAAGACTTGTGTGACCCATATCTTCCAAAAAGTTCACTTCAGCAGTAGTGAAACATGCTTGACTCATCAGTTCACAGAACTTTAGTCCAGTCTTGGGTTTAGAAATGTGTTTTTTAGAAAAAGTGAGATGAGTCATTGTGTTCCTCTTGGTAAGCAGTGGATTTCGCCTCACATCTCTCCCATGGATGCCATATTTGCCCTGTTTCTCTCTTATGGTGGAATCATGAACACTGGGCCTGATTCAGAGCCGAACGCTCTGACCAGAGCGCTCGCTCTGAATCAGGGCCCTCCTCCCTAAAAATGGAGCGGCCTCTTGAACGCTCGCATAGCTGTGGGTTACCACCCACAGCTTATGCGAGCGTCCATGATGATGGTTGCGATGGTCAAGACCATTGCGACCATCGGGCTTGCGACGAGACCATGCGGTAGGGTCTCGCTGCCACAAGCCCTGGAGTGATTTTGGCTCTATCAGAGCCAAAATCACTCCCACTGACATCACTAGTGATGTCAGTGGGGCCGGACTCAGACGGTAGGCGTTCCCATGGGAACGCCTCCATCTGGCAGCCACGCCCCCGGCACGCCCACCAAAGGGGGCGTGCTGTCAGTCACCATCAACAGCACGCCCCCTTTGGAGCGAGACCCCGAGCGACGTATTCCTCGTCGCTCGCCGGGTCTCGCGCATGCGCACGACGGAGCTCCCTCTGTCGTGCGCATGCGCATTCGGCCAACATCGACCTGCTTGCGAGCGTCCTTCGCTCGCGAGCGGGTCTGAATCTTGCCCACTGTCCTTAACTGAGGCTAGTGAGGGATGCAGTTCCTTATTTATACGTTTGGGTTCGACTTCCTGGATTTGTCATCAATGGGCTCATGGAAGAATTTTGGTAGGTCTGCAACTCCTGGGAATATTTGATAATGTTCTAAGGTCTCTTCATTTAGAGATGTAACCCTTTCCAGACATATATACTGTATTTCAATAACTTTCTTTCTCATCTCATGTGGAATATTTCTGACCGCGGCATACTGTGCTGCTTGTTGAGACCTTTGAGCCAACTTCACATTGCAGGAAAGGTTCTATATCAGTGAAGTTTAGATTCATCAGGGCTGGCAGTATTCAAACCTGTTTGTGTCTAGGCTAATTGTATAACCTATTGATTATGCTGTTGGATTACCATAGGGATCAGCAGAATGTGAAATGGATGTTAGTACACACAGATGTACTTAACCAGTCTGGATGGCTTATTTGGTAACAGTAGTGTGCACAGGGTTAACAGCTGTAGTGACAGTAGGCACAGGGTTAACAGCACTATAGCAGAAATAAGGTAGGTAATGGTAACAGCAGCAAGTCTCTGCAGAGGTGCTAAGTGCTGCATATCTGTGCAGTACTGCAGAACTCTACACAGTGGTTCATGCATGTTCACTATCACAGCAGCAGTGACATCATCCCTCAGACGCATCATTATACAGGCGAAAAGAGCGCAGTCAGAATCCTCTCCGACATATTGTACCCAATTATCAATTCAACATGGTTCATTTGTACAATGAGTAACCAAGGGGGCAATTACTATTTCACACAGGGCCAGTTTGTGTTGGATATTTTTTTCTTTCAATAAATTAAATGATGATTTAAAAACTGTATATTGTATTTACTCAGATTGTCTTTGTCTTATATTCAATTTTGTTTGAAGATCTGAAACAATTAAGGACCGGATTCAATTAGCCACGATAAAATGTAAACAACGCAGAATAAGTTTTCTCCAGTTTTGGGGTAATATTTTTGAGTCTTTTCGCAATGCACGCTCCCATTTTTTGCCCTATCCAACTACAAAAACGCATATGTGTAATAATTGTGCATGGCAAAACTAGAGAAAAGTACAGCACATATTGGGGAAATCAGTCCGTACCCCATAAAACGCCTAAATGACTTAGGAAATCAATATAGAAGTGTATTAGTGGCCGTAATAAAAGTATTTTGGGTTCTTAAATTGTGTGAAACGGTTGTTATATGTATATTTGCATATGTGTGGAAAATTGATAAAAAGCTATATTTTTTGAGAAAATAACAGCTGCAGTTAAATTGGGGGTACATTAAAAAGGGTGCGAGTATATATGCGAGTATAAGGGTGCGTGTCTATAAAGTGCAATTTTAAATAATGTTAATAATACACCTAGTGCAGGCAGCTGCAATCCTAAAAATCCCTCTCCCATCCATCTCCCATCCATACAGCTCCCATCCATCTCCCATCCATACAGCTCCCAAAGTACCTGACTCAGGGCTTGATTCAGCAGTGCACGCAAGTGCACTGCTGAACGCACATTATCGGGAATCTGCAAGTGTGCAGAATGGGTCCTGCTCAATCGCATGCAAGCCCTTGAATGCCTCTGCCTAATTGACAGGTAGAGACATTTAAGGGACGGGGCATAAGGGAGTGGCCAGCCTAGAGACTGTGTGGACGTACTCAGTCTTCTGGGCTCGCAAGCTGGCCAGCCTGAGTAAGCCGATGGTCGCAATGGTTATCCCAGCCTGCGACCTCCGTCGCAGTGCTGAGATCACAAATGCAGAAGGGGGTGTCACACACCTCCTGCTGCATTTGCATAATTGCAAGGTGTCGAAGGTGGATAAGTGGCTGAGACAGAATCTGTTTAAAATTAAATCTGCACAACGCCATTTTGCAAAAGGCAACAAGACGCCATTTTGCGACTGTTAATTACTGAGACAACTGGCTTTCAAGGTTTGGTAGTGTTGGATCCCACCAGGATCGCTCAGGGTACACTAAATTTTAGATATAGCCAAGATCTTGCTAAATTAATAGATAATATCACTGAGATGTATGATGACATGTTTAGATATACAGGTAGGGAGTTGTAAGCTTACAAGAAAGAACTCGTGCAACATAGGCTAGTGTTAAATTATTTAACAGCTGTCACTGGAGGGTATTGTGTAACTTTGGCCACCCAATTTGGTGTTGTGCGATTCCCACGCAATAGAAAGATGTTAAAAGTCCTCATTACATAAATACCGACAGTTACTAAAACATATAATATGATCAACCCTGCAAAACACGTACCACGGTGCACTCTATAAAACACGTAGCCGCACAACGCTAACTAGCTCTCAATACCCCTATACTTACACACTGCAAACTTACATAAAAAAGTTCCCTAGCATTAAGGTTAATATTTAAGGTTTTATTCATTATCATTAATGCTGTGAAATACAGGTTATTTGATATCTAAGGTTTAGTATATGATAAGCAGACCATGTTTGGTGTCATTCTAAACCACTATGACTTTGCAGATTTCCGGTTCCATCGGGGAAGAAATCGCAACATGTGTCTGCAAGTTAAGGAATATAGAGAGTTAGGGATTGAAATGTTTCCTGTAATGCAGTCAGTCTAATTTGTTATGCAGTGGGAAAATGGACACAAAGAGCTGTTGGAGGCTGGAATGTGACCATACGAATTGACCTGTAACAGAAGAACCAGAAAGAAGAACCAATGGAATCATGCCAACCTGTTTTATTGTATTGCCTATCTCTGTTAGAGTATATATGCATGCTCTCTGAAACCAGATGCTAGTCTTCTTGCTTTGCTGTTGACGGATGTTTCAGCTTTGATGCCGGGATCTGGGTCCAGAGCGCGTGCATATGTAATGACTGTACCTTGTGACTGTATGATTTATTTGTGCTAATTTTATTTAGATCACAGCGTGTAGCCATCTGCTTTTATACTGAATAATAACTTTTTGTGCTTTGGAACAACAATCAAAGTCTGAAAGCAATTATTTGAATTGTGCGACTCATAATGCTAAATAGAGACAATTTTAGAATGTATAGATAGGTAGGAATCGATAAAGGGTTATTGCATTATTGCAAGGGTTCTGAACTACGGGCCTGATTCAGAGCCGCTCACAAGCGGCTCAATGATCCCCCAGCTTGCGCGTGTGCGAGCCCCGTCCAGCGACTGCAGCTCAGTCGCTATGGGGCTTGCTACAAGACAGGGTGACTGTCAATGGTGAGTGACAGCTCGCCCTGTTTTGTAGGCGGGGTGGCAACACAAACACAGGCATTCCCCTATTAATGCCTTGTGTTTGTGGGAGGCCCTACTGTCATCATTACTGATGTCAGTAGTGGATTTCCTGCTCAATTGGAGCAGGAAATCCACTCGGCCTTGCGATAGCCGAGATCCTACCACAGGGTCTCGTCGCAAGGCTGATGGTTGCGATAATTGCGATGGCCTCCTGCCCGCTCGCACAAGCTGTGGGAGGTCTCCCACAGCTTTGCGAGTGGCCAGAGACAAAAAAAAACATGCCCTGATTCAGAGCAAGCGCTCGCCAGCAGCGAGCAGCTCTGAATCAGGCCCCAAGTCCTCACATTTTTAGCCAAAAATAGGGATTTTGCTAATTTTTTCACCTGGTCTGAGATGGTTTTTGTCTATTTTTGCACGTTTGATAACTCTGAGAATGGGATTGCACAATACGCATTTAGGTGCAAAAAAAAAATCGCTCATGTGAAAACTTATCGTGAATTCGGGGCTTTTTGCGACTAATTGAATTCCCCCCTAAGTGTGACAAATATGCAAACAAACAAGAAATCAGGAAGAGGCAAAAACTTTTCACACCACTGTCGGAGGTGCAGCCCTTATATTTTCTTTTTCAATCAAAGTTTCAAAGGTTTTTCTTCTTGGAAGACCATCATCAAATAATTTGTCAGTTGCAAAACACCAATATTCGTCAAAAATCTAATTTGTTGAACAGACTTTCACATTTACAGTTATATGTGAATAGACTTACAGTAATACTCTAACTCTTTTTTCTGGATGAAGGATATCAGTAAGGTGTCAGTATGCTTTTCACATTTTGGAGCATATTTACTAATCATCAACTTTCAGACCTGACAATTAGAATTTCTTATTGCCGCTTTCGGGGCAATAAACAGTTCACATTGGGCCGAATGTACTAAAAATCACATGCAGGGACAAGGGCTCCAAAGGACCCTCTCCCAGCGATGTGTAAAGAAGTGAAATGATCGCGAAGGCAATCCTTTATATTTTATATCGGGAGCCAGGGTCGTTCTGTGCAGACCTCGCATGTGCAGTGTCCATTGCCAGGAAGGGTTCTGGAGGAATCCTCTCCTGAAAATGTTTGCAAAATAGTAACCCATAAGTTACTACAGGGTAACATCATCTGGAGATGGCGTTATCCTATCAGGGCCAAACTCTGGAATGTTTGCATTTAGGAGCTTGGTGAATCTGACAGATTTGGAGCCCCTGTAGAAATCTATAGTGGCTGCGGCTTCTGACAGAAATGGAGGGGCCGCAGAGCAGATATAGGAGATATCTGCTGAAGTCCCTTAATATTTGCAGGTATCCCCTGGAAACGGGTGTTTTCTGAAAATATCCTGAAAATATTATTTGATAAATAGGCCCTTTGGTCATGTTTATATGTGAGGTAGTGTATATAGTCTACAGTTTTATAGTGTGCATTATTTACAGTATATCTGATATCGTATTTAGTCTACAGAACATCAGATAATCTGTACACTCTCACATTATCTGATAATGAGGTTAGTATTGCTCAACAGGAAGACTGAACATATTTTTTTTTCCATAAGATTCAGTGACACTTGTCAAAACAGCAGAAGTACAGTAACAGGTCAATTTGTCACCATAAAACAAATTAAAAATATTATAAAGCAGCACACGTTTCCACCTGAGACTATAAAACATATCTAATACTAGTACTACCTAATAATCATGTCTTCTTATTTACTTGGACATTATGTTGCCAAAAGAACAACATAAACCGTTGCCTCTATGTTATTTAGGTAATAGTATTAAACATCCTATTGAGCCTATCTAACACACCTATCTACAATTGATAAGTCTGTAAATATGTCTATCAAATACTATACCTATTCCCTCAGATAATCAGAGCCTAGCCAACCCGACTCTGATTTCGGCCACACCAACACATCGCAGATTGGCCTAGAAATCTGTAAAGAAATTGCTATATTCTGATTTGGATCCAATCAGATTTGTCTGACACATACTGAACCAATCATGAACTGAATTACGATTGATGGCACACAAACCATCTATGGAGAACCATTGATGGTTTGCACCCCCTCGATGGTCACCTATGCTGTGTGCACGCCAGGCTGCAGGCCAATTATAAATTGGGATGGGGCTTAGCGGACGGCGGGGGAGGGGCTAAGCTCCGTCCTGCTACTAAAAAAAACATCGGCTCCTGCTCATCCAATGATGGCAAAAGTAGTTGACATCGCCCAGCAACCGTCGATGTTTTTGAAACATCAGTTGATGGCCAAACCTAGCCCAGTTTGGTGAAACGCGCATCTGGACCTAGGGTTCCCCATTTGCCAAACTTACCTGCCATCCTGATCCCAGCATCTGTAAGGTATTTTCTCCCCTCTAGTGTACTCTCATCAGGCACGCTGCTGTGTTTGTTCTGTGCTGCGGCTGCGTCAGGACAATACTCAGCAAGCACGCCTGACAGCAGAAGCAGCCCTGTCCTCATACTTATTTTCTCTGAGCCACTGTCCTACCCGCACATCACCCATCCAATGCCCAGGCAAATGAGGAAAGCAGCAGTCAGCGCCTCATAAGAGCTCAGACTTTATCTTACTCTTCTTTATCCATATATAATTTTCTGCAGATGCCTAGCTATTAACATCTCTGACGACACAGTGATTGTTGATGCATATTATGCATTTTTGACAAGCGTGACTCATAATTCTTATGAACTCTGCATTTAAAACATATGACTGTCATCTTGTGTGTATAATTATGATTATTGATCTGACTAACTGTGATCTGACTAACTATGATCTGACTAACGATGAAGAGATATTCAGGACAATTGGTATTAAATATCACAGCTATATATTTACTTTGTATATTTACACTCCCAAGAGTTATACTCAGGAGTCAGGATTCTGTGTCACCTTCATGTCCTGCAATTGTTCACAGTGATACCCTCAGCACCTTTACCTAGCACTATTATCCTAAGCTACATGCATGTATATGCATTTCATCTACCTGGACAAATTGTGTTCCATATTGTCATATATCTCAAGTTTTTTGTGATTCTTGCTGTGCATTCTGTGCATTTTGTGCATTCTTGCTGTGTGGGCTATTGTGACCCTTCTTTCTCCTGGAATTTTACAATAAAGAGCAGGCATTTAAATGTCATATTGTGGGCGGGATGTATCAAACCTTTCGTTACGGCCAGCTCCGGAATTTAGTGGCGTTTCTGTTATCGCAAATGTATCAACAAAGTTTCCAGGGAAAAAAATAAATAAAATGATCGCGTCTTTGTAATCTCGCGGCACTTCCATCACGTTTGGTGCCCCATAGGCTTGTGACGGCATTACCGCATTAGCAGATGTATCAAACAGTGCGGCGGTGTTTAAAGTAGATGAACAGCTCTAATAATATCGCTATCTCGAGCTTGCAAATTTAATAGAAGTTCAGATCCCTTTTGTATTGTCCAGTCCTATTTGTGCAAGGTAATATTTTTATGTGTGTCTAGTGTGTAATATAACAAATTTTTCCATTGTCTTGTGTGTTTTTTTGTAAATAGTACCTATATATATGTCTGTATTGTGTATATGTGTGTGTATATATATATATATATATATATATTTACATACATATTACGTCTGGTGCCTCCCTTAATTACCTATCCCAAAGGTGGGAAGGAAATCATATTTCCACATTCAACAGTGGGCGACACTGACGACGACTTCACAGAGGACAATGAATATATTCTGAGGAAACAAGTAATACAAGTTGTCGTGAGTGCCGTTCACTGTTGCATACATACATATATGTATATATATATATATATATATATATATATAGCATATTTTTGTGCATGGAGATGAAAGTCACATGACCACAGGCCACAGGAATTCAGATGACCAGATATCCGGTTCCAGAACCCTGTCGCTGTCATCCCACGTCATCTTAATTAAATAGTAGGTTCCGGTTGTTGGTCTGTTTGTGTTATACAATAGGGGGAAGGGTTAGGGTTAATGTGCACAGAGGGTTAGGTTTTGGCACTAGAGGTAAGGTAAAGCTAGAGGTTTGGGATATCTACTGTCAGGTGTTCGTATCATAATCATAAATTCCCCCCATATGCATTGCCCGCAGTAGTAGTCCCCCCTATACAGTGCCCCCAGTAGTAGTCCCCCCTATGCATTGTACTTTATTTAGTGCCCCCAGTAGTATTACCCCAAAAGCATTGCCCTTACTAGTAGTCCCCCCTATACAGTGCCCCCAGTAGTAGTCCCCTCTATACAGTGCCCCCAGTAGTAGTCCCCCCCTATGCATTGCCCCTAGTAGCGCACACTCTCCCCTATACAGTGCCCCCTTGAAGTGGCCCCCCTATACAGTGACCCTTGTAGCTGCCCCACACACACAAAAAAAAAACTTACCTGAATCCCCACTCCTGATGTGACCGCCGCTGTCCGCTCTGAGTCCCGGCTCTTCTGTTGCACATTTGGGAAAGACGTCAGCGTACTAACCACTAATGGTGTATATTATATTGTCTACAGTCTGAATGCAGACAATCCAGAAAGAGAGTATAGCTTTGGACTCAGACAATTATAAGTAACCTTGGATTTATACCACATCAATATAACATGATTTGCTGGTGGAACTCAGTTTGCTGCACAGTGTAGTAAAATTATATTCCTTGTTGGTCACAAGTTTCACCATTTGTGATTTGTCAAATTGCTCGCATTTTAAACATGTAATTTATTTGACCTTATAACATATACTGGTAATATATAGAGGAGCTAAACCAAATTAGTCTGGGGATGGGGGGATTAGGTTAGGTTTTAGGGTGCATGAAGGTGGGGGGGTTAGGCACCACTGTGGGGAGGTTAGGGTTAGGCACCACTAAGGCAGGGTTAGGGGGAAGATGGGTAGGGTTTGGGTACTTACAGCCCTTGTAGGGATCTTCACTGATTAGGCTTGGAGGGTTTAATTCAGCCGCTGGTATATCAAACAAAACCCCTCATAGCTATCTATCTTATATCTAACTTTATATCTCATATTTTTCAATCTCATATTTGTGTTTATTTTTACAGATGCAGTTCAATTTGACTATACTTCGAATAGTTTTGGCAGTACTGTTAAAGAGAGCAGGGTCAGCAGCAACAGTTAACACTTGTAGACGTCAGGATGGAGACAGCTATCTTTGTCGAAGAAGAATTTTTAGACGTAGAAAGATGCTTAGACATTTACGGGAGAAGCAAATTATAAGAATGTATAGATTGCCAAGTCTTGCTATACTAGAATTGTACCAGAAAATTATAAAGGATATTGAATCAACAACAAAAAGAAGCCAGGCTATATCAGGTCTAACTAAACTGCTAGCTACCCTACATTTTCTAGCATCTGGTAGTTTGCAGAGTACTGTGCCTGCTGTTGGTGGAGTAAGCCAATCCACTTTTAGTCATTTTTTTCTTAAGGTTCTAAATTATATTCTTAAATTTACAGGTGACTACATTTTTTTCTCAAAAAATTCTGCTGGGTGGATTGATTTAGAACAAGGTTTTTATAATCTGGCCAAATTCCCCAATGTCATTGGAGCAATCGATTGCACCCATATAGCCTTTACGCCATGCCAGGAAATGGATGAGATGTGTCGCAACCGTAAGCATTTCCACTCAATGAATTTCCAAGCAATATGTGATCACAAATTGAAATTTTTAAATGTCTTTGCGGCTTTCCCCGGTTCAACCCACGATGCCTACATTCTGCGGAACTGAAATATTTTTTAAAAATTCCAAAATGGAGATTACCCAAAAGGTTGGCTTCGTGGTAAGTGGTGGATGTTAAAGTTCATTGGTGTCTTCCTTTTTAGGTGAATACTTGTTATGGTAATTATTTATTGATGTAAAAATGCATATCAGTTCTTTAAACCTTGTTTTTCAGAGCCTTTATTTTAGTTTTGTTTAATATAAATTTAATAGCTATACCCATTCAATAATCAGTATGGATTATTTTACATCAAATTAATTTGAATTTAATATTACAATTATAGTAACAAAATATTAACATTTTAATGTAATTATTCACCTGAAAAAAATGCTGTTGTCTTCCTCATGGCTATCTTTACTAACTTTTATACTGTAATTGGATAGGGTCATATACAATTGGGCACATGGATTGTGGGAGGTAAAGAAACTCAGGGACATTTTTGTATTATCATCTTTACATGTAACCCTTATACCTGTATTGACTTCACTGTGAAGGGGTTTAGTTTTCAATTTTGGCGACTAGTGGGAGGAGCACAGAGATGTCATTCTCACTGTGGCCATAACAGAGAGGGGGTGAAAAACATACACTAACACTTAATCATACTCACAAAAACCACTCAGACTCACTAAATTACTTAACAGAGAGACAAGACTATGGTTACCGATGTATAAGGCTAAAGCTAGTGATGTTGACGGTAAGCAAAAAATTACTAAAGGGCATATTTAAAATATTTATGATGTATTCTACAATAATAGTTTAGGGGTGTGTTTGCTTCAAAATTTAATTAAAATCATGGAAGTATTTTTGAGGTACTGCAGTGGATATCTCCGATAACTGCTGTGATGCATCAGTTTACCTTGGCTGCTGTATCCACCATATCTTTATACGGGGGCTATAATGCTGCTAGATTTCATAAACATCCAGATTGTGATGCATTTTGAATATTGGCCAAAGTAGATAATGCCAATGACAATAGCCACTGTAGCCTTTGGGCAAAAATTTGCTTGATTACCTACCATACGGTCCGTCAAGAAGGGTTACTCCATATCACCAAAGTGAACAAAGTTGAGAGTGATAATAGGCTCATAAATAATAAGCTCATACATTTTTTTCTGAGGTTTAGTTACAAACTTAAAAATCTGAAAAATATTTTATTTTGTCATTTATCACTCTCTACTTTGACACTTTCTAAAATCTTTAGATTGATCAATATCTGTCCCATAACTTTTAGATTTAACAATATACCCTAGAGATAACTCAAATATGTTGTTTATAATAAAGAAAACAATTAATCATAAAAATCACTTATAAAATACTAAAATACTATAAATATACCACTTGTCAGCTGGAAAATAAAAATATTGGCAAAATTTCCCCCCCTCTCGCACCCCCCACCACTGCCACTGCATGTACACTTTCCCCGTGACACCACAGCATGAACCCACATGCCGAGGTCTGTCCCAGTCAACACCCTGTGGCCACCCTTGTCGTTCTGTATGTATGAACCCACCACCCATAGACCCACGGACACCACAGCCGCTCCGTTAGAATCCACATGCCTCCCGCCCATGCTTTTGTATAAAGAAAAAAAATCCAAAGTTGCACTACAGTATATAACTTGTAGGACTTAAACTTATTGGTTTAAAAGCATGGAGTATGGTAATGTATATGCACACTGTATTAGGCACAATTCTAGATAAGTCCTACAAGTTATATACTGTGCACCTGGGATTTGTCTGTTTCTGTGCCTGCAATAAGTCTCATCGGGTAGCACCTCCCATCATATATATAGTCAGGTTGTGCAGTCCAGAAATCTTATACTTATCAAAAATGCCATGGTTTTCCTTGTTTGGTTTTAATTTTCGGTCTTTGAAAGAAGCAACATTTTGAATTTCCTGTATAGATGAAGTGGAATCATCGGATTCGTCATTTATTATTATTTTTGGCCATTGGTATTTGTTGAAGTCTTCTTTTTTACCATAAAAAATAAAATTGGAGTGTAATTGTTTTTTACATATTATAAAAACAAGTAAATAATGACATTATATGAAAAATATTAATAATTCATCCTTTTAAACAAACATAGGGCACAATGAAATTTGTTGAGAATTGAATATCGCCGGGAAGCAGCTCCCGGAGCTATTCAAATTAGCGGGCTGTTTTTGGGGAAGATAGCTGGCTGTTGTGCCCCTCACACCTTAAACAGGGTGTTTAGTTACGAAGCTGTTTAAGCACCGCAAAGGGCTGAAAAAAACATTCCACAAGTAGTTTAGATGGATTTCTCATAACAAAAATTCCTTATTTGGATTTAACAGGGTATTGAATTGAATAGCTCGGGAAAGTCCTTACTGGCACTATTCAATTTCTGTAGCTTTGAATTGAGCCCATAGATCACAAATAGTATTTATTTAAAATAAAAAATGTATAAATAAATAAATATATATATATATATATATATATATATATTAATTTATATATATATATTTTTTTACTATGGCATTATCAATTATATTGATCATTGATTAGTTTGGTTTAACATAATGCATATTGTATTATATTCAAATATTCACCACTTAAATACCTATTATCTTTTTAAACCAACAAAGATAAAAGCCTTAACTTGTGTATCGTTATCTCTCAGCTTTACTTTTGGTACTTTTGGAATGTGTTTGGATGTAGAAGGCTCATTTGTTTCATCCAAAAATAAATTTGGGTTTTCAATTTTGTAGCTCAGTTTGCGATTTCTGCTTGATTCTTTAAAATAAAATAATAATTATATAATACTTTTAAAAACTTACATACTGTAATTAGATAAAAGAAAATTGTGTGTTCATAAATGGTCAAATAATTATTAGAAAAAAACAATTAAACATTGAAGTAAAATGCCTTGTTTTTTAATGAAAACAGATAAGATTTTTGGTACTGTTCTATTGTTTGAAATGTGTCATTCGATTGAATGCTCTTTAACAGTAAAAAAATAAACATATAGATTGAGTAAGTGTTATTGGAATAACAAAATATATTAAACCAAAAAAAAGAACACAAACTTTTGATTACAAATATTTACCTTTTAGTTGCAATTTTTTGGGAAAATTAGTGAAGTTTTCGGTGTCAATCCCCTCAGGAATTCCGCAAACTACCGTTGGTGAAAGTTTGTCCCTTAGTTTCTTTTCACAGTCACAGAATTCAAGATTCAATGGTCCTCCTCCACCTGTTTTTTTGGAATGATTATGCATCAAAGACAGCTTTTTCTTGACGTTGATCTTGCAATCATTGAATCTTTTCTTGCATACATAGGCCGTATGAGGAACTTCAGCAACAGCAGAGACTTTCTTTGCAATATTGCGCCAAATATCTTCTCTTTTTTCAAACGAATAATTGAGCCCAGACTGTACTCCAAACAAATATTTGTAGTGTTTTATAACTCCATCTATTAAAACATCGTTTTCACTCAAAGTAAATCTGGAAGCACGCTTGATTTTTTTTTTTTCAAACCTAAAATGTCTTCCTCTGAGGACAATTCTTTAGATGAATTAGCTGTATCGTCACTTCTTTTGTCTTCTTCTGAATCAGACATTTGAGGGTATCCTAATAAAATAAAATTGGAATCTAAATTTTGGAAAACACAGCCACCCTATGCAACACATCCCCCCTTTGAAAATCAACCCCCCTGTGCAACCAATCAATGCAACACAGCTCCCCTATGCAATACTGCTCACCATACCATACAGCACCCACATGCATCACAGCCCCTCAATGCACCACATTCCCTCATGCAATAAAGTTATTCATTGCAATGCATCTTAGCCTCCACATGTCTGTCTCGACCCAGCTGTTCAGGAATTGAAGCCACTTGTCAGCTGGAAAATAAAAATATTGGCAAAATTTCCCCCCCTCTCGCACCCCCCACCACTGCCACTGCATGTACACTTTCCCCGTGACACCACAGCATGAACCCACATGCCGAGGTCTGTCCCAGTCAACACCCTGTGGCCACCCTTGTCGTTCTGTATGTATGAACCCACCACCCATAGACCCACGGACACCACAGCCGCTCCGTTAGAATCCACATGCCTCCCGCCCATGCTTTTGTATAAAGAAAAAAAATCCAAAGTTGCACTACAGTATATAACTTGTAGGACTTAAACTTATTGGTTTAAAAGCATGGAGTATGGTAATGTATATGCACACTGTATTAGGCACAATTCTAGATAAGTCCTACAAGTTATATATTGTGCACCTGGAATTTGTCTGTTTCTGTGCCTGCAATAAGTCTCATCAGGTAGCACCTCCCATCATATATATAGTCAGGTTGTGCAGTCCAGAAATCTTTCCCATATACTTATCAAAAATGCCATGGTTTTCCTTGTTTGGTTTTAATTTTCGGTCATTGAAAGAAGCAACATTTTGAATTTCCTGTATAGATGAAGTGGAATCATCGGATTCGTCATTTATTATTATTTTTGGCCATTGGTATTTGTTGAAGTCTTCTTTTTTACCATAAAAAATAAAATTGGAGTGTAATTGTTTTTTACATATTATAAAAACAAGTAAATAATGACATTATATGAAAAATATTAATAATTCATCCTTTTAAACAAACATAGGGCACAATGAAATTTGTTGAGAATTGAATATCGCCGGGAAGCAGCTCCCGGAGCTATTCAAATTAGCGGGCTGTTTTTGGGGGAGATAGCTGGCTGTTGTGCCCCTCACACCTTAAACAGGGTGTTTAGTTACGAAGCTGTTTAAGCACCGCAAAGGGCTGAAAAAAACATTCCACAAGTAGTTTAGATGGATTTCTCATAACAAAAATTCCTTATTTGGATTTAACAGGGCATTGAATTGAATAGCTCGGGAAAGTCCTTACTGGCACTATGCAATTTCTGTAGCTTTGAATTGAGCCCATAGATCACAAATAGTATTTATTTAAAATAAAAAATGTATAAATAAATATATATATATATATATATATATATATTAATTTATATATATATATTTTTTTACTATGGCATTATCAATTATATCGATCATTGATTAGTTTGGTTTAACATAATGCATATTGTATTATATTCAAATATTCACCACTTAAATACCTATTATCTTTTTAAACCAACAAAGATAAAAGCCTTAACTTGTGTATCGTTATCTCTCAACTTTACTTTTGGTACTTTTGGAATGTGTTTGGAGGTAGAAGGCTCATTTGCTTCATCCAAAAATAAATTTGGGTTTTCAATTTTGTAGCTCAGTTTGCGATTTCTGCTTGATTCTTTAAAATAAAATAATAATTATATAATACTTTTAAAAACTTACATACTGTAATTAGATAAAAGAAAATTGTGTGTTCATAAATGGTCAAATAATTATTAGAAAAAAACAATTAAACATTGAAGTAAAATGCCTTGTTTTTTAATGAAAACAGATAAGATTTTTGGTACTGTTCTATTGTTTGAAATGTGTCATTCGATTGAATGCTCTTTAACAGTGAAAAAATAAACATATAGATTGAGTAAGTGTTATTGGAATAACAAAATATATTAAACCAAAAAAAAGAACACAAACTTTTGATTACAAATATTTACCTTTTAGTTGCAATTTTTTGGGAAAATTAGTGAAGTTTTCGGTGTCAATCCCCTCAGGAATTCCGCAAACTACCGTTGGTGAAAGTTTGTCCCTTAGTTTCTTTTCACAGTCACAGAATTCAAGATTCAATGGTCCTCCTCCACCTGTTTTTTTGGAATGATTATGCATCAAAGACAGCTTTTTCTTGACGTTGATCTTGCAATCATTGAATCTTTTCTTGCATACATAGGCCGTATGAGGAACTTCAGCAACAGCAGAGACTTTCTTTGCAATATTGCGCCAAATATCTTCTCTTTTTTCAAATGAATAATTGAGCCCAGACTGTACTCCAAACAAATATTTGTAGTGTTTTATAACTCCATCTATTAAAACATCGTTTTCACTCAAAGTAAATCTGGAAGCACGCTTGTTTTTTTATTTTTCAAACCTAAAATGTCTTCCTCTGAGGAGAATTCTTTAGATGAATTAGCTGTATCGTCACTTCTTTTGTCTTCATCTGAATCAGACATTTGAGGGTATCCTAATAAAATAAAATTGGAATCTAAATTTTGGAAAACACAGCCACCCTATGCAACACATCCCCCTTTGAAAATCAACCCCCCTGTGCAACCAATCAATTCAACACAGCTCCCCTATGCAATACTGCTCACCATACCATACAGCACCCACATGCATCACAGCCCCTCAATGCACCACATTCCCTCATGCAATAAAGTTATTCATTGCAATGCATCTTAGCCTCCACATGTCTGTCTCGACCCAGCTGGGCAGGAATTGAAGCCACTTGTCAGCTGGAAAATAAAAATATTGGCAAAATTTCCCCCCCTCTCGCACCCCCCACCACTGCCACTGCATGTACACTTTCCCCGTAACACCACAGCATGAACCCACATGCCGAGGTCTGTCCCAGTCAACACCCTGTGGCCACCCTTGTCGTTCTGTATGTATGAACCCACCACCCATAGACCCACGGACACCACAGCCGCTCCGTTAGAATCCACATGCCTCCCGCCCATGCAGTGGCAAATTGATTTTTGGAGGGGGTTCCTAATTATATATATATATATATATATATATATACACATACATACACAATCCTTATGCCATGTCCGCTGTAGTTTTGCCCCATATGCAGGTCCCACTAAAGTAGTGCCCCTTAAGTAGTTCCCATATGCAAGGCCCCCTAAAGTAGTGCACATTATGCTGTGCCTTATATGCAAGGCCCCCTAAGATAGTGCAGGGCCCCCTAAAATAGAGCCCATTATGCTGTGCCCCATATGCAGGACCCCCCCAAAAAATAGAGCCCATTATGCTGTGCCTTATATGCAAGGCCCCATTAAGAAGTGCCCGTTATGCAGAGCAGCCCAAGTTCTTACCTCACCACGCTGGCTCCTACTCCGGCTGTCTTTGAAAAAAAATATTTGGACCCCCCCTGCACCGGTGTCTGTCCCAAGCGCCTGTTCTCATCCCCTTGAAAATGCCCCAGATCCATAGAGCGTGGTAATACATGGCCATAGTGCCTGTGCATGTCTCTCTGGACACAGTGGTGCTTAAAACCACAACCCTACCCAGATATTAAAGTAGGGCCAGTACTAACCTAAATCCATGCAGGAGAAGAGAACCTACTCCACTCACGCGGATGTGACAAATGGCGCAGAGACACTGATTTCCGGCGTCCTCGATTGCTTACTGTGCTAGTCAGAATGCCGCGCATGCGTTGCCAGGTGAGCTGTGGGTAAGCCTAAGCATATCGTCTTCACTACATGTGACTGCAACGGATGACCTCACTTCCTTTAATTAATACATACCACGATAAGCACTGCGGTTATTACAGTAATCCGGGACGATACTGATACTAAGGTATTGCGGTACTATCGCACAAGTTATGCGAAATTTGGTACCTCCCGCCCTGTATGTGTACAATTTAGATTGATATTATAATCTAATAAAAACTAATGAGACACTCATGAGCTGTAAACACAAAATGCTATTGATACAGTAAAGTTGGGTCCACACCTCACCAATATATCTGCAGATTAACTGATTTGCAGATATATCTGCAGTCTGTGCAGAACATATGTTCTATGGAAGAATTCTGTGTAACCATGTGCTGAAGTAGAGAAGCCCAGCAGTGAAAGGGTTAACAATATGCATTAAGTTGCCAGCACATCAGAGGAAAGGTCCCTGGATAGTTGGACTTGTACTAGAGGTAGAGGGCCTGATTCGGACCCGCTTGCGAGCGCAGGACGCTCGCAAGTGGGACGATGGTGCCCGAATGCGCATGCGCACAATGGAGGGAGCTCCGTTGTGCGCATGCACGAGACGCGGCGAGCGACGAGGAATCCGTCGCTCGTGGTCTCGCACCAAAGGGGGCGTGCTGTCGATGGTGACTGACAGCACGCCCCCTTTTGGTGGGCGTGCCGGGGGCGTGGCTGCCAGACGGAGGCGTTCCCATGGGAACGCCTACCGTCTGGGTCCGGCCCCACTGACATCACTAGTGATGTCAGTGGGAGTGATTTTGGCTCTGATAGAGCCAAAATCACTCCAGGGCTTGCGGCAACGAGACCCTACCACAGGGTCTCGTTGCAAGCCTGATGGTCGCGATGGTCTTGACCATCGTGACCATCATCATGGACGCTCGCATAGGCTGTGGGTGGTAACCCACAGCTATGCGAGCGTCCAAGAGGCCGCTCCATTTTCAGGTAGGAGGGCCCTGATTCAGAGCGAGCACTCTGGTCAGAGCATCCAGCTCTGAATCAGGCCCAGAGTCCTGGGATATACAGGATGTCAGTATGCTTGAAGGTGTTTGCGGGGTGATGGAAGGAGAGAGGGTCCCTGTGTAGTGGGATGTGCCGCAAGGAGTCCCCCTTGAGGATAGGGATGAGTGCGAAGAACTTCGAATATGGAGTCCCCTGTATGCTGTATGAAGTATTTGTTGGACTGACATGACTAAACTACTAAGCCCAGCAACACCGGGTATGTGCTGCTATTTCACTGCTGTGTCATATGTGTCTGCACTGGATGTGTTCGTTTGGAGTGGAACGTAACTAATCTTCTGTAACCATTAAGCTTAAAATACAGCATTTACCATCTGCTGCAAGTATTGTGCTGGAGGAAGTTGGCGAAGTAGAGCTTGTAACCGTTACACTTACTGTGCTGTAGAATATGGAGGAGTGTAAATAAAGTTTTCCTGTTATTGCATCATGAGATGGTCTGGCGCCCAACATTTCTCTATTGCACTGCACCTATTGTCCACATGTGTTCCCTCCATCAGGTACTTTTGTGCTAAGCACCCGAGTATTCGGGGGTCCTGCTGGTCATGGATGCCATACCCACGCCATAGCCGGAACAAAAGAGATTCACCGTGAAGACATGAGAGACAATATTCAGATACTCCATGTAAGTGTACCACAGTACCAGTAGGGTTTCACATTTGTCTGTGAATTACGTTGTTCACAGACATATCGCTGGTACACACTAGCCAATGCACACACAACATATCGGTCGTTCAATTGAACGGCCTATATGTCGGCCAGTGTGTACCTATTGTAGAATTACTCAGGATTAAGAAGTTTGAGTAATTTTATATCTTGCAACATGTATATGGTTATATTCATAACATTATTACCTACAGTAGCAACCGCAATATCTAATAATTATATTGTGATTCAGACAATATCTTTGTGATGAACAGGCTCTATAACCTTTAGAGGAGAGGAATTATATAAGGTAATTGTTTGCATTAAAACATGTCTATATATCCAGCAGAACTTTTACTACCTGGAATATAGTTCCAACAAAATTGCCATTTACGGAATATCAGGATTTCATACTAAAAGTGAATATTCACATACTTACCCACTTAAGCAGGTCAGGGCTCAAAGTGGTCCTGGAGAGGTGGTGGAACTCATCTCCCCTGCCTCCTACTCCCCACACATACACAGTAGGCCTCCAGAAGTTTGGGGGCTATGACAGAGTGAAATACATTTTAGATGCTCTTTTAGCACTTCTGCCATTAGCTGAGACTACAATGTTAGGTCACTTAAAAAAAAAAGTTCTATATTATCAATCTTAATTATTTTTCTGCACTGCCTCTGAGATTTTTTTATGGGGTCCCCAAAAACAAGTTTATGTTACTTGGGTGCCCCATGTTTTTTTTTTTGCAACCCCTATGTATTGCCTTCGCTTGAGTATTTCCTATTTCTGTAATTAGAGACCTCTGAAGAAATTGAGCCTCCCTATGCAGACAGTGTCTTGAGCCAGTTTTCAGTATGCATATAGGAGATCATGTGGCATGGTAGCCACCTGTTTGGGTAGGAATAATATTTCATCTTCATACAATAGATTCAACCAGATAATACACAGAAATATACGTTTTGGGGTAGGGCAAAATGTGAACTTTGCTGATCAAACATCCTGGAGAGACAACATCCTCCTAAGTCTCTCCAGGTTCATGTCCCTTCATCTCTGCAGTGCCACCCCCCTGCTACTCATCAGCGCCATCACCCCTGCATCTCACCAGCTTCATCCCCCTTGTGTCTAACAAGCTTCATCCCCCCTTCATCTCACCGGCATCATCCCCCCTGCCTCTCTCCAACGACATCCTTCCACCACCTCTTCAGCACCATCTTCCTGTGTTTCACAAGTATCAGCCCCCCTGCATCTCACCAGCACCATTCCCATGTCTTCACCCTAAAACGATCCCCTTGTGTCTCTCAAACTTATCCTTTGTGTCCTTCCAGCAGCTCCCTGCCCCTGTGTCTCCTCTCCCACCAGCAGCTTATATCCCAAGGATTCCTCTAGCAGCATCTCCCTGCCCCTGTGTCTCCTCTCCCACCAGCAGCTTATCCTCTCTGTGTCCCTCTAGCAGCATCTCCCTGCCCCTGTGTCTCCTCTCCCACCAGCGGCTTATCCTTCCCATGTCCCTCTAGCAGCATCTCCCTGCCCCTGTGTCTCCTCTCCCACCAGCGGCTTATCCTTCCCATGTCCCTCTAGCAGCAGCTCCCTGCCCCTGTGTCTCCTCTCCCACCAGCAGCTTATATCACAAGGATTCCTCTAGCAGCATCTCCCTGCCCCTGTGTCTCCTCTCCCACCAGCAGCTTATCCTCCCTGTGTCCCTCTAGTAGCAGCTCCCTGCCCCTGTGTCTCCTCTCCCACCAGCAGCTTATCCTCCCTGTGTCCCTCTAGCAGCATCTCCCTGCCCCTGTGTCTCCTCTCCCACCAGCAGCTTATCCTCCCTGTGTCCCTCTAGCAGCATCTCCCTGCCCCTGTGTCTCCTCTCCCACCAGCAGCTTATCCTCCCTGTGTCCCTCTAGCAGCATCTCCCTGCCCCTGTGTCTCCTCTCCCACCAGCAGCTTATCCTCCCTGTGTCCCTCTAGCAGCAGCTCCCTGCCCCAGTGTCTCCTCTCCCACCAGCAGCTTATCCTCCCTGTGTCCCTCTAGCAGCATCTCCCTGCCCCTGTGTCTCCTCTTCCACCAGCAGCTTATCCTCCCTTTGTCACTCTAGCAGCATCTCCCTGCCACTGTGTCTCCTCTCCCACAAGCAGCTTATCCTCCCTGTGTCCCTCTAACAGCAGCTCCCTGCCCCAGTGTCTCCTCTCCCACCAGCAGCTTATCCTCCCTGTGTCCCTCTAGCAGCATCTCCCTGCCCCTGTGTCTCCTCTTCCACCAGCAGCTTATCCTCCCTGTGTCACTCTAGCAGCATCTCCCTGCCACTGTGTCTCCTCTCCCACCAGCGGCTTATCCTTCCCATGTCCCTCTAGCAGTAGCTCCCTGCCCCTGTGCCTCCTCTCCCACCAGCGGCTTATCCTCCCTGTGTCCCTCTAGCAGCATCTCCCTGCCCCTGTGTCTCCTCTCCCACCAGCAGCTTATATCGCAAGGATTCCTCTAGCAGCAGCTCCCTGCCCCTGTGTCTCCTCTCCCACCAGCAGCTTATATCGCAAGGATTCCTCTAGCAGCATCTCCCTGCCCCTGTGTCTCCTCTCCCACCAGCAGCTTATCCTCCCTGTGACCCTCTAGCAGCAGCTCCCTGCCCCTGTGTCTCCTCTTCCACCAGCAGCTTTTCCTCCCTGTGTCCCTCTAGCAGCAGCTCCCTGCCCCTGTGTCTCCTCTTCCACCAGCAGCTTATCCCCCTTCCCTTGTCCCTCTAGCAGCAGCTCAGCAGCAGCTTCATGCCTGCCCTGGCCCTCGCAACTCCTCAGCAGTGGTGACAGTATGATATCACATACGCTGTGCCGCAAAAGAAGCCTTCGGGAAGCAGGCCCACAAAGTGAGTGACAGGAGGGGCGGAGGAGGAACATGGAGCCGGAGGCAGCTGCTGCCAGACAGAGTGGCTCTTTGTCTGTGGGACTTCTGTGCAGGGACATGGCAGAGGCAGAATTAGTTCCACCTACCATTAGAGGTGATGGAACCCAGTACCACCCCATTCCTGCCCACTTTAATCCCTGATGCAGGTTAAAGTGACATGTTTTTATACTGTCTTTAATTGTAGCTCCCCTGTGATTTTTTCCCACATCCGCCACATATTCTCGCCCTTCTTTTTTTCAGGGTCTAATCTTCATGTTTTTAAATAAGCATTTACTGGGACAATGGAGCCTTGATTTATAGGTATTACACCCCTACTGAGCCCAGATATCCCATCAGATACAAATATTATTGTTACTTGTGTGTTTTGTCCAAGTGAGTCCAACCATAAATAATATGTGATTTTATATTATGTGCCCCATAGGGAAGTACTTTTCTGTTCTCTCCATTCTCAACCTGTGTAATACTTCTGGGAGCACCTTCACAAAAATATTATTTTGAGGATTTACCCAGTGGCGTGACAATAAGTGCGGGGTGTGGGCCGCCCCAGGGTGTCCTCCAGGTAGGGGTGACACTGAGGTGCAGACTAAGTGATAGGAGCAGTGCTGCACTGTATAATTAAGTGCAGCACTCGGCTCCTGACACTGTGAGGGAGCCGGCCAGCACTGCACACAGGGCAGTCTGCACCTCCGGCACCCCCTGTGTCCCCCAGTAATAACGAGGGTTCAATTGCTAGGCCACATCCCCTTCCCACGTGGCCATGCCCCTGACTATGAGGCCATGCCCCCCTTTCACCGCACACACAGCATCCCTCCCCGCTCTGGGTGACAACACGGGGAAGGACGCCACTGGATTTACCCACTACAGATACTATATTTGACCATGGTGATCTAGTGCTGAGACCAGTCTTCTTTCTTTTGTTTCTAAGCATAAAAAATAGATCCCCATCTGGCCTCAATAGTGTGGAGTTTGTATATTCCCCCCATGCTTGTGCGGGTTTTCTCCGGGTGCTCCAGTTTCCTCCAATCCAAAAATATACTGGTAGGTTAATTGGCTCCTAACAAAAATTAATTCTAGTGTGTATGTGTGTGTGCATGTGGTAGGGAACATAGATTGTAAGCTCTTCTAGTGCAGGGACTGATGGGAATGGCCAAATATAATGTAATATGTGTAAGCTATGTAAATAACTGGTAATAATAAACATAGTTCAAATGGTGACATAAATATATACAGCTAGGAGCTCATGTGAGAATTGAATATTGATTTGGTCTTTTTGTCCCTGACTGTACAGCACCACAAAATATTTGTGTGATGATGATGATTATATATTAATAATCAGCAGAAGACAGCTTATGTGTGTGAGAGAGAGAGAGAGAGAGAGAGAGAGAGAGAGAGAGAGAGAGAAGAAATTTTAGTGGTGCAGCGTACTGTACATTTACATGCCTTGAACTTATGACTAACTGTCATCTCTCCTGAGAATCAGATTAGTACATGTTCTTGGAAGTTAACTTTATCTTTACAAGTCATGTGATTAGAAAAAAAAATCCTTTTGACTTAATATATATTAAAGCACTAAGTTAGCACTGCCTCATTTTGACTTTTAAAATGGACCGACACACAAGGTTTACATGTATTTGTTTAGGTATACACTGTTGTGCCCTCATGACTTATGCATACAATTTTTCACTTGAAAACTATAACCCTGGTGATGTAATTAAAGACATTATTAAATTACTCAATAAAATGAATGAACAACTAAAAAATAAGGTAAGTAAAACTCTTGACTTCTACCCGGTTTTATATTAGCATTATTTTGTAAAAACTATTACAAACTAACAGTAATGTTTTTTAAAAAAAGTGAGATGATGATGTCATTAAAGTACCAGTTATTTGTATCTGTTTTATTTTTTGGCAGGATGTGAATATCTCTAAATTGGATACTCCAAAGAAACCTGATGTGGTAAAGTACATTTAATTCCATTGTTTAAGCATATTTTTTTCTTTAAAAAAATGCATCTTTTTTTTAATTGAAGATTTATTTTATTAGATGTTTACTCTAGTTACAAAAAGATAACAAGTGAGTATGTGAAATAACAGTATATTACACAATCTCTTGATCAAGCACAAACACCTTATACATACATTAGTACTTCATATTCTGAATTCTCCTGATCGCTATACAGTAGCTGTCTTATTAATAGCATCTTGAAACAATCTCAATATAACTACAGTATATAAATGTTTGTTTTAATGTACTTCTAACATCCTTTCCAAAATGTTCCCTTTCACCAGCTACAAAATTCTGTGGTCCTGGATTTGTCTCTTAATTTCTCATTGCAGACACCTGTGTAGGATTAATTAATTAATGAGATGGGTGTTTTTAATGGGATGGGTATGGGATGCCGGCGTTCAGAATCCAGATGCCGGCGTCCCGACAGGGTTAAAATACCTTTCCTTTGTTGGTCGGTATCCTAACCCTCCCCCAGTGATGTATGTTGAGGTGAGGCTGGTGAGTCAGAGCCTTTCCTGTCATATTTCACTATACTTTGTATTATTGTAATCATGTTATAGTCAAAATCTGGAGTAAAATGTGTATGGCAGGTGAGGCACTGCCTCCCCTGTCCACCTTTTCGGCACATCCCTGATCGAAACAGACCAAATTTCCAGCACTATATACTGCTGCACCTTTGTATAATGCCCACATGAACTCTCGGATTCAGCCATTTATCTTACCGCACGTCACTGCCCTCTCCCTACCCTAACCCTCCTCGTTGCCTGAACCTAACCTCCCCCATAGTGCCTAAACCTAACCTCCCCCTCCCCGCACCCTAAACTTAACCCTCCTCTCTTAGTGTCTAACCCTTCCCCTACTGCCTAAACCTAACCCTAGCCCTCCCACTAACCCCGCTACTTACCTTCGGGATTCCAGCGACGGAGTGCCTGCACCGGGATTCTGACAGGTGTTGGGATTCGGGCGCCGGCATTCTGACCACCAGAGTCCTCTCCGATGGCATAATAATCGGATCCTGTTTTTAACACAGGTATCTGTATCTTTACAGCTGCGGTGAGACTACATCACCAAGCAGCCTGTGGGTTTACAGATATTGTGGGACTACAACTCCCAGCAACCTGTAGTCTTACAGCTGTGGTGGGACTACAAGTTCCAACAGCATGTGGCTTGGGTAAACCTATATATGCATATGGCTAGATCTCTCTATATTTTATACCTGTATGTATGGTTTGCGCAAGTTCTGAACTTTTGCCATATATATTGTATATAGTGTATATACTGTATGTATAATATATGCTGTCAATGCCAGGCAGAATGTTTGTTACGTTTATTTTTCTTGGTAATTGCTGTTTTCTGTTTGTTTCACCTCTGGATGTTTTGTAGTGAGTAAGGTGGGCAAATGATAGGGGAGTGACATTGTTAGGATATGATTATCCCTTTTCTGGCTGTTCTACGGCTTTGTAGGCATGGTTCTGGGCCAGACACAGTGGAGATGTTGGATGCAGAAGAGTGGTGTTTTTCATTTGGGTTGGGCTGCGTGTGCATCCTAATATTGTTTGTGCAGATTCGCACATGGGAAGGTGCATTGGAGAGGTGTTGAGCGTTCCTGGGCAGTTGCAGGGGATTGGCTGATTGGACGCAGATGTGGCAAAGCAAAAAGAAGAAAATCTGCACAGACTGTTAATTATAAATCATCCTTCCCCAATATTAAAATCATATCACAAAACAAGACTAATTCAGTAGGAGGTGCACTCTGGAATAAAAATTAACACAAGTGAAGCAAAATCATTAAGCTGACAGTAAAACGCACTCCAGAGCGACACAGGGCATGCGCTGCAAAGCCCTACTGGGCAACCTCTTGTCTAGTGACCTGTGACAGCCAGCAAAACCAGGAATATACCCCAGTGACAAGGGTTATCACGTACATTCACAATGCACGCTCTTGCTTTTCACCCTGTACAATTGCAAAACAGGCAAAACACAGACGTGCGAATTCTGCGAATGGCGAAAGAGAATAGGACTTCTCTTTTTGGGGAACTCAGTCTGTACCCCCCAAAAAACGTAAGTGACCCTGGTAATCAATATAAAAGTGTATTAATAGCTGTAAGTAAAGTATTTTGGGTTCCTAAATTCAGTCAATTTATAGTTAAGTTATATGCACTTTTGCATTAGTAAAAAAATTATATAAAGCTATTTTTTTGGTGAAAAATAATTGCTGCAGTTAAATTGGGGGTACATTTAAATGGGTACTAGTATATTTTGGAGTTAATAAAGTTCATTTTAAAAAACTTTATAAAAATAGCTGCTACAGTCCCCTGCAATCCTAAAAACACCTGTCCCATCCATACAACACCCCAAAATACCGGATCCAATACTTAAAACCCATTTCCAAACACTTTTTAAATTTTCACCCCCAAACTGACATGCCTTTTTTAGGGGGTATTAAGATAATTTTTTGCCTAATTAGTCATTAGGGGGGGGGGGGGGTGCCAGAGGGTTCTGAACCAAGTCCCCACATTTTTACTCAAAAATAGGAATTTTGCACATCTTTTCTCCTGCCTCTGAGTGGAGAAACTTTTTTGCCTGTTTATGCATATGGAGTTTTCGCCAAGAAAATTTTTCGCCAATCACGGCTTTTTGCCTCTAATTGATTACGAGCCTATGGAGGAATTAATGGTGGAATAACAGCATAGGCTAATGCCCAGATGTAATTTTGGTTACTAGATATTATATATGAAAACTGTATAAATTCTGGATGACCACAGTACAGATACAATTGTATCAAATTCGCATTTATAGGAAAGTGTAACTATACAAAGTGCTAATTGTCTCTCCACTCGGAAACTGCAGAATAAATCAGCTGCTGACATGGGACTGATTATGCAGATATGAGATAATTATGTGTATAACATTCTGTGGGATTTGTTACATTCCTAAATGAACATAATGAATACTTTGGGGTCTATTCATCATGCCTCACAGCCTAAAGTATCACTTCTGAAAAGCTGCTCTTTTTGTGGGGGCAGCTTTTCGGAAGTGAGAAATATTATACCTTTTCCCCTGTTGTGCCAATGATATTCGCCTGTCAGTGCCCCCCACAGCCGACTGTGTGGCTGAGTGCAGGACCCCCGGTCAGTGTTCCCCGTTGCCTTCTCTCCGATCCCTCTCCTCAGGATTCCCGCTTAGTGTCTCCCACTGCCCTCTCTCCCATCCCTCTATGCAGGACCCCCGATCAGTGTCCCTCGCTGCTCACAGCCCCCTCTCCCATCCCTCTATGCAGGACTCCTGGTCTGTCCCCTGTTGCCTGCTGCCCCCATTCTCCCATCCCTCCCTTCAGTACTGCCAGTCTATCCTGCGCTGCCCCCTCTCATCCATCCCTCTCATCAGTAGTGGTGGTCTGTCCCCCACTGCCCCCTCTCTCACATCCCTCCTCCAGTACTGCCGGTCTATCCCCTGCTGCCCCCCTCTCCCATCCCTTCCCCAGTACTGCCAGTCTATCCCCTGCTGCCCCCCTCTCCCATCCCTTCCCCTGTACTGCCGGTCTATCCCCTGCTGCCCCCTCTCTCCCGTCCCTCTCTTCAGTAGTGCTGGTCTGTCCTCCACTGCCCCCTCTCTCCCATCCCTCCTCCAGTACTGCCGGTCTATCCCCTGCTGCCCCCTCTCTCCCATCCCTCTCTTCATTAGTGCTGGTCTGTCCTCCACTGCCCCCTCTCTCCCATCCCTCCTCCTGTACTTCTGGTCTGTCCCCTGCTGCCCGCTGCCCACTCTCTCCCATGCCTCTCCTTAGTAGCACTGGTCATTGTCCCCACCTCACTATCCTCCAAGCCTGCCAGTGTTCCTGGTCATGCAGGCTGCACTTAATAAGGAAGGAGGGGAAAAGGGATGGAGATGGAGCAGCGTAGAAACGATCCCTCTGCTACAAACATAAGAAGACTATCGGGGGTCAGTCTGTACACCATATCAGGATGGCGATAGTAACACTCACAAGTTATGATAAAAATGCTTTTTCAGGACTTAAAGAATTACATCATTTCTACTAGTATGGGGACTGTGGAAATGATCAAAGGAGAATTGTAACCAGGAGACATCAGTGAAATCTTCTCCGTTACAGTAATGATGAATAACCCTGACACTTCATTTCTAAAAAAATAGATGAAAATCTTTATTTTCACCTGATTTTGTAGAAATTAAGTGATAATGAATAGACCCCTATATAATATACAGGCTGAGTCTCCCATATCCAATTATTCCAAAATAACGAATATTCCGAAATACAGAATTGTTCTAGCATGACTAGGGTAGTGACACCTTTGCTTTCTGATGGTACAATGTACACAAACTTTGTTTAAGGCAAAAAAAAAATAGTATAAAATAACCTTCAGGCTGTGTGTATAAGGTGTATATAAATATAAATCAATTTCATGTATGTACACAAACTTTTTTTGATGCACAAAATTATTGAAAATATAGTATAAAAATAACCTACAGGCTGTGTGTATAAGGTGTAAATAACACATCCATGCATTCTGTGCTTAGGTTTGGGTCCCATTCCCAAGATATTTTATTATGGAATGCAAATATAAATCCAATTGTAAAGCGCAACGGAATATGCTGCGGTATATAAGAAACTGTTAATAAATAAATAAATAATAAATATTCCAAAAAAAGGAATATAACGATTTCCAAAGTACTTCTGGTCCCGAGCATTTGCATATGGGAGACTCAACCTGTAATAATTTCTCATACTGCAGAATAAAATCAGCTCCTGAGGCGGGAGTATTTAAGCAGATATGAGATGTCTATACTGTAGAACTACATGTGGGATTTATTAAATTCCTACTTGTATAAAATGTAAAAATGCATAATATTAAAAAACATTGTTGTGTATGCAGGGCCATTAAGAGCTGGCCCAGGCCCCATTACTAATGAGGGGGCATGTCCTAATCACGCCTCCTCAGAAAAACATAAAAAAACTCTATTGTGAGCCCCTCAACCTGGCACAAATCCAGAGGGGGCACAATTAGTATGATCACTCTCCCCCAAAGACAGAGGAGACAGCGGCAGCAACAGTCTCCCTGGTCTCCCACTGCAGCCCAGCACACAGCAGCGTGTGCTGGGCTGCTGAGAGGTCAGAGGGAAGGGTTGCGGCGTCGGACACAGGCCCCTCCACAGCCCAATCCCTGCCCCTGTGTGTATGTATATATATTGTGGTGAGAGGGGTTGTCTCTCACCTGAGTTAACCACTTTCTGGTGGAACCAGCTCTCTCCAAGGGAGGCTGGAGTGAAACCTGTGCATTCTGCATTAGCAGTGTAGGTGCGGAATTCCAGGATTTCACATTTACACAGACCCAGCTGGAATAATCACTGGAGCACAGGAAGGGTTTAAAACTCCCACACACCTGATGCCCCTTGCTCCTGATGCCGGACAATCTGGCAAGGCGATAGGCTTGGGGTGGTGGTTAGCGTTAGGGAGCCAGGACTTGAAAGGTCCACAGAGATTGCAACTGCTGACTGTTAAGCACGAGGAGTGCTGGGACATCAGGGGCATAACTCCCAGAGACAATGGAGACATTTGCCTCAGGGCACCAAACCAAGAAGTGGCTCCTCATCTATAGCATGTATAGCTATATTGTGTGGTTGCAATCGGTATGTAATGCCTGCGGCTGTTTAGCCGCTGGATCAAATTCTGACAGGGGCAGGCCGGCGGGTCAAAATCCCAACAGGTACAGGTAAGTACCCTAACCCTCCCCTCTGCCCCATTTAACCCTCCTTTAGGGGTGCCTAACTCTAACCTCCCCCTTAGTGCCTAACCCTAACCTCCCCCCAGGGGTGCCTAAACCTAACCCCCCTCTCCGCACCTTAAACCTAACCCTCCCAGGGGGGTGCCTAACCCTAACCCCCCCTTCCCCTAGCCTAACCCTAACCTTCCCTGGGGGCATCGGGATTAAGATATGTGTCAACATTTTGATGCCTATCTTAAGTCCCTTGTCGGGCAGCAGGAGTCGGGATTTAGACCGGCAGCATCACGTCTGCCTGTCTATTAACTACATCATGTGTGGTTCACAGGGGAAACTGAGTGTGACCACTGATCTTACACTGCAGCGGTGTACAGCAGGTACTGCAGCATTGATCAGCTCTGTCCTGAGATCCCTGCTAACACCTGCAATAGGGGATAGGAAGGCTCCCTCCTGATAACCTTCAGCCTGTGCTGCAGCAAGTGACGTTTCACCTGCTACTGCTGCTGGACAGTGAGCTGGGAACTGACTGAGGCACCTGTCTGATCTCCTATCCCAGGGACCACCGGTACAGAGAGCCACCTGCAGAAACTGCTAATTCTGCACCACAATAAATGGTGGCTCACCAGAATCTGCTGCTGCAGAGTCGGCTGAAACTTGGTGAGTCTGTCTATCTCCGACCCACCAGCCATTGTCACACAGCGTACCTGGAGCTGTAGAACAAAATTTACATATTAGGCATAATTGTATATGAGCATCTCTGCCTGATTTGGCAATGCCAAGGCTAACCTTATAAAAGCCACAGCGAAACGCACGTCGGTGTCCTGCTGTGTGTCAGATGTCACATGTGCAAATTGGGAATACTACATGTATATGTTTGTACCGATGCACTGACGGTAGGAGAAGTATCCCTTGGTCTTGATATGCTGCAAGACCCCAGGGCTTGGTAGCAGTGAATCAGGCACAGACGCTCATATACCATTATACCTGATATTATCATACACGTCTAGGCCCCATAGAATCAATTTACATATTCTATTTAAATGGATTGTGTGAGTATCTATCTATCTATCTATCTATCTATCTATCTATCTATCTATCTCTATACACATACACCATATTTGTCCTTACTTGTTTTGGGAGGGGAGGGAGGGGTGCAAAACTCTAACTTAGGATGTACTTATGCCCCTATGGGACATTTACATGTTTATGTTTGTTTATTCTCTGTATGTGCTTGTGTGTATCCAGGCCTATGCTCACATATGCTAAGGTGCAGTGTTTGCTGCCATTAAAGCCACTGCTTTACCAACTACCTGCCAATATATATATATATATATATATATATATATATATATCACTGTTTGGTTCTCGCCTTGTAATAAGTGGCATGTACAGTAGTCTGGTGAGAAGTTGTGAATAAGAGCAGTGGAATAATATAATATAACCATTAGATCACATTTCGAACGGTCAATTAAGAGTGTGGTTTATAGATTCATGATTTAATAATAAATAAACAGCAATTGTAGTTAGCATCAATTTGAATTCACATATACACGATTTTTTTAAGAAAAAATTGTTAAAAAATAAAAAAATTATTCAAAAATATATTTCGTTACGGAAAAATTACAGTGAAATATTTTGCTGACCTTATTTTAATGATCTAATAAAGGTTACATTTTAAATTTACTATGGGTCACTACACATTGTATCTTAAATTATTATCAGTCAGTGAGTGCACCATAATAGGAATACTTAGTTTTTTTGCTTTACTTGTGGACGTAGATGTGGCATGGTGTGGGCCTGTTGTTGGAGTGATGCAGGCGTGTTGCTGGGGGTGGTTGCTTGCAGAGATGCTGGGTCACTCACATTGGGGGCCATGCTCGGATTGACGGTCTGTACCTAGTGTTGGGCTGGTTCGTGTTTCGGTGGTGCGACTGATGGTTACGTCTAGGGATGCACATTGCATGATTGTGGCGTCTGTGGACACTGATGGTGGATGTCTTGGTCCTTGCAAGTTTGGATGTGCACTGGGGAGGGTCCAACTCAGGGTTGGGCCCTTAGTGGAGGGAGTGTCCCACTCCCTCCACAGACCCCGCCCCCTCGAAGCACCACTCCTATTGGGGCTTTTTACAGAGATTTCCTGTGCTGTGTTCCATCCCTATCTGCCCGTAGTCCACTGCATTTTAGAGATGTGCGTGGATCCCCATGTTTTGGTTTTAGTTTTTGCAAAACTACTCTCAAGTATTTAAAAAAAAAAATTTTTACATTTCTTTAAAAATTTATAAAAACTGCTAAAATCACATAATGTGGACCTCTTTTTGTTCCTACAGTATTATTAACATCAATAACATTAATTTCCAGTCATTTCCAGTCATTTGACAACCTCAGAGCTCACAATATTATTTTCACCAATATTGGCCAAAGGCTGCTGTGAGCTGGCTGGCTAAACTAAGCGACAGAGCAGGAGCACAAACACATGGCAGTTGAAAAAAAATACAGCACGTCTATGAAACATAGTGGCACTGCAGTGGCAGACGGGATAGCAGTTTAATAAACTATACAAACCTATATGATGTTTTCATTAATCAAGAACTAACAGCCTAAAAGTAAAAGCCTAATAGAAAAAATATATACTATATTAACAACACACTTCTCCAAGCAGCAAATCACAGCCCTTATGCCAATAGAAATTGATAATTTTGGAAAGTAGAATTTGATGATAATAATTAAAGATTATTCTAATAACTATTAATAAATAGTTAATCACAAACTTCTCCAACCAGGAAATCACAGGCATCAAGCCAATACAAGTGATTGGTGGTGGAGTACTAAGTATTAGTGGGAGGAAAAGCATTGATAAAAGCAAAAGTAAATTGGAAACATGGAAAAAAATGATTAAAAAACAAGCATCCAAATTTGAGGTTTCAAACACATTGAATCCAACCAGCAAGGTATCAGGACAACAGAACGGAAAGTAGAGAAAGTAGAAATTGATAATTTAATATTAAGTTCTTAATAAGAATGCACAGTGGTGATAATTTAGTGTACCCAGTCTTTATGCGGCCAGAATTTTGCTATTATTAATATAATTTTGATTTGGGCCCAAAACACCCAGTAATTGCAGTAATATATGCTGCCTGCCAAACACACACAATCTTGGCAAAGCCCATAATGAAAAGTGGTGCACCCATAAGGCCATGCACAGTTTTACAACCAAGCACTTCAGCAACAGGTACTGCCACTTTTGTGGCTAAAGTGCTTGGTTTGTTTGGACCCCCACAAAAGAAAACATATTAGTGGCATGGTGAAACCAAGCAACCAATGGGCTTATAGATGTATATGTCCAATCTGTCTGGAAGGAAGGAAAATCTGGTCTGTTTTCCTGTGTTTAGGGGCAAATTTCTATTGTTATTTGCTCCTGTACATTACCAGTTTTTCCTTCCCACCAGACAGATTAGACAGATATATCTATAGGGGTGTACACAGCCTCCACCATTCTATTAATGCTTACTTATCAGAATGGGTCACAGTAGAGGTGTTAATATATGTGTGGAATTCTTTTAAGCCTGACCAGATGTCATAATGTTTCACTCTGGCATGCTCAGTTTACTCATCATCATTATCAGTGGGTATCTTTGAAAAGATACTTTTTTTGCCTGGAAGCAGCATTTGCAGGAGAAACTGGAGCAGGAGACAGCATGTCATGTGCCACTTGAGCTGACAACTTGCTTGCTAAGAGCTCTTTGCATCTTTTAAGATCTGTGTCAGTTGGAAAGAAAGACATTACATAAGACTTAAATATACAGTAGGATCAATCATGGTTGCCAAAATGTACTTATCCAATGCAAGATATTGCAAACCCTTTGGTTCTGGCAAAGCAAATAAAGAACAGGATCTACAAGTCCAACATATTTAGCAAAATTACGTCATTTTTTCTCTTCCTTCAGCTTATCTAGCTGTTTTTCCAGTAGTTTAATTATGGGTATATCCTGACTTAGGCTAGCAGTGTCTGAACTCTCTGGTTAAAATTAGTTACCATTTCATATGGTTGCATTAGCTTGCATAATACAGAGAGTATTCTCCAGTGGGCTGTAGTTATGTGGTAACTTGTCCCCCCCTCCCGATCTCATGGCTTGATGTATACATTATGATTCATGATGGCTTGTTGCTGTTCCTCCAGTTGCTGAAGCATGTAAAGGGTGAAATTCTACCTGGTTACTACCTCTTCATTCAATTGATGGCATGGAAAATGGAACTTTTCTTACAACATTCTACATGTGGTTGCTGAATGCCGATATTGCCCATAAATTTTACAGGCCATAGCCAGCATCTCCTGTACACACTTGTAATTTTTTAAGAAATACTGAACCACCAAGTTTATTATGTGTGCAAAACATGTTACATGTTGAAATTCATCCAGTTGTAATGTTCATACAATATTACTTGAATTATCAGAAATTACAAATCTTTAGTAGAGTCTAAGCAGGGGTAAGCCATTTTGTTATCGCATCCCTGACTTTTTCCAACAGATTGATACCAATCTATTTCTTATGTCTGGTACACACTAGACGATATCTCATACGATCCAGTGTATTGGACGACATTTCAGGCACATCGCCCAGTGTGTACACGCTATGTCACTGAAGATGCGCTCACCCGCGCGTTGTCAGCGGCATCACCCGTTGGACCTGCATGCTGGTCTGACGGGTGATATCATCAGTGGGGGCCATGCTTCTGAATACAGCATGGCCCCTGCTGTTGCTCTGTTGCTTCTGGCATCGGCAAGTGTGTATGCACTTGCTGATGTCAGCACCCCACACATGACATCAGCACTGGGTACACACCACTGAATGTTTATCCAGCTTTAGAGAAGCCAGTGATACACAGAGTAGCAACAATATGAATGAAAGGCTCTCTCAGCCAATCAGAGTTTCTCCCTTTGACTTTAATGGATATGACCTCCAGTGACCTTGTCATTCTGCTTTACACACTGCACCATGTACAGCATGTGTCCGGCTTGGATCGTGATGGTGTTTTTTTGTTTTAAGAAGACCATGCGCCTCTACATGGACAAAGAGGATCCAACCCAAGGTTTGCTGACTATGGATATTTTTTTTTATTTTAGGGACTTCCACATTCGGTGTCCGTGCACTGTAATTTTTTTTATATTTCTGTTTACAGTGGGACTACAGGTGCCAACGGGCTCTGATCATCTGGGCACTGTAAAAAACAATATTATTTTCAATATTTGACACAATTAATCCCACATCCAAAACCCCCAAGATGAGGGGAATAGCCATGGGCTTTCACTACAGGGCTAGTTGATCGTTCGGAGGGGGGACCCCATTTTATTTTTGGGGTCCCGACTTTCTGAGGAATTCCAGCCGAGGGCTGTCCAGTTTGGAGCTGGTTTTGATTTATGGCAGGAGGATCCCACACTGTGTGTCACCCTGATTTAGTGTAAGCCCCCCAGCTGTTTCAGCCAATGTTGGTTACTGGAAAAACGGGGAGACACCAATCCAATTTTTTCCCCTGATTTTCCAGTACCAGACTGGAATCAGAGGTCCGGGGCTAGTAATTCTTAACATTTTTTTAATATTATGTTATTAACCCTTTCTTTACTTTTTGTGCAGTGATTTGGACAAACCCGCCGGTAACAGGCAGGTCTATTTAATACTTTTATGCAGATGCAATGCACCCGAACTTCACAATCCGGGCCGGGATCTGTGTCCAGCTTGGGTTTTCCTGCCTAACTCAGATCCCAAAATGAGGCAAAACGTCACCATCCTGCTGTCGGATTCTTGCAGTGATCAGCGCCATTTGCTTGCTGAGTCAGGCTGTCAGGACTGTGCTTTGTCCAAGGGGGTCTGTGTTGTGTCCAATATAGGGGTGTGCTGGGCTGTGTTATTCAATACAGGGGTGTGCTGTGCTGGGCTGTGTTGTCCAATACAGGGGTGTGCAGGGGTGTGCTGTGCTTGGCTGTGTTGATCCTTCGGAGGGGGGACCCCATTTTATTTTTGGGGACCCGACTTTCTGAGGATTTCCAGCCCAGGGGTGTGTTGTGCTGGGCTGTGTTGTCCAATACAGGGGTGTGTTGTGCTGGGCTGTGTTATCCAATACAGAGGTGTGCTGTGCTGGACTGTGTTGTCCAATACAGGGGTGTGCTGAGCTGTGTTGTATAATGCAGGCAGGGCCAACACTACCCGCTCAGCAGATCCTGCTCTGCAGGGAGGCACAGGCTGGAGAGGCGCCCTCCCTGCAGCTGCTGCTGAGTCTGTTCACTCTGTTGTTGCTACTGCCGGCTTCTACTGTGCCTGGCACAGCTGAGCCTGAGCGTCTCTTCACACAGGCTCCCACCCTTTTGCTGTATTCTCTCCTGGTTGGCCCCTCTCCTCTCTTCCCCACTGCACTGAGCCTGCTGTTAAATGACAGACTCGGATTGCTTGTAGACCCCACCCCTTTCTGTGAGAGTGGAGCTTAGTGGGCCGCAATGGGGGGGTCAGGCAGGGGGTTGACACTGTCCAGCATGTTCTGGCTGTCAACTTCCCCCTAAGTTGCCCAGTGGGTCACATGACTTCTGTCATGATCGGGGGTTGCCACTACTGCTGCCTATGAGACTGTCTCTTCTTCCTCCACTGCCTTAAACTCCGCCCCAACACCTTTGTGAGTCTTCGCCCCTTTCCTTCTTCCCTGTGTCTGTCCTTCTCCTTCTCTATCCTCCTCCCATAGTCCCTGTCCCATTCTTGCCTCTACCTACCTGCCAGCTTCTGGGTGTATCCTCTGAGTCCTCCTCTGGAGCTCTGCAGTATGCTGAGACCAGGCAGCTTTCTTCATGGTGAGGTAAGTGCATGCGAAGGGTATGGGTGAATGAATGCAATATGGTGGTGGGGAGCATGAATGTTATTGTTATCTATAGGGTGTGTTTATAAATTTTATGTTAATTTTAATGGGTTTGGGTGGTGTATATAAATATCATAAAGGTATATTGTTGTTATCAGGGTGTATATTGAAGCTGTTTTGGGGGTATAGTAATATTGAGTGGGGGTAATAAGAGTATAGTAGTGGGAGCAGCTGCAGATGTGGTAATATATTGTTTTCCATAAAAATACTCTCACACATACACACACGCACACACACATCCATACACACAGACAAAGGTTCAGGCTCTAATCTAAGGTAGCAGGAAGCTAATCTTCCAGCAGCCGCCTACATCAGAGAGACCTCCCAGTCCCTCCACAATCGCAGCTCCACCTCCAATTAAGTCACTGGACACAGTGATCGAGTATCCCCGCGGCACCCTCAGTTCCCTGCCCAGCCCTGCAACCACAACTCTGCTCTTAGTATCCTGATCACTGTGTCTACAGAGATTGGGTAGCCCCACAGCACAGAGAGTTCCCCACCCTGCCGTGCACTGCAGCTACTTCTACCCCCAGTGTCCCGATCAATGTGGCCACAGTAATTGGGTAGCCCCGCAGCACTGCCGGTCCCCCGCCCAGCCAGCAGCCGAGGCTTTGCCCAGAGTGTCTCGCCGATTACTTTGGTCACAGTAGCCCCATGGCACACAAAATTCTCCTCCAAGGCTTGCATTAAAGCCACAACTACATCTGCCCCCAGTAGCCCCCAGTCCAACACTACCTGCACATCACTGTTCACCACTATCAGTTGCACCACCACTCTTGTTCCCTCTAGCCACCCTTTCTGGTGCGCCTAACCTGTGCTCTCAAACTGAATGGCAGCCAAGCAGCAAACTGAGCCTGCCCCTGAGCCGAGTGACTCTTCCCCCCCTTCCTCCCCTCCCCACTGCACTAAGCATGACATGCTGTTAAATGACAGCCAGGCAGCGGGCTGAGCATGCCTGGTTAAGCGGCTCCTCACTACCACCAGCGGCACCACACACATTCTGCGTTCTGACGAGGCTTCAGTAAGTAGCTGTGTAAGAGTATAAGTACATTTCACACTGATTTCTCCAGCACTGTAGGCAGCACTGCTGACAGAAAGGTAAGTATATTTAATTGGGTACAGGGTGTGCATTGTGTGGCCCCCCCGGCTTGTGTGCAGCGCACACCTTGCACCCTTTATAAATATGCAGCTGCTTCTAGGAGAAGTGGGACACAAGGGACCATTATGGAAATGAGGAGGGCCAAATTTATAGTTTGCAGGGGGCCACCGAACACCCTACCACCCGCCCTGAATGCAGCGGTGTGCTGTGCTGGGCTGGGTTGTCCAATACAGGGGTGTACAGGGGTGTGTTGTGCTGGGCTGTGTTGTCCAATACAGGGGCGTGTCGGGTTGTGCTGTGCTGGGCTATGTTGTCCAATCCAGGCAGGGTGTGCTGTGCTCTGTCCAGGGGGCTGTGTTATTATTCATTGCTTTGCTAATCCAGGGGTGTGCTGTGCTGTCCATCAAGGGGGGTGATGTCTAGGGTTGTCCGTCCCAAAAAAAGTAACTAAGAGTTTTTAAAAAATAAGTTAAAAAAAGTTAAAAATATTTTTTTATGCTGTACCCCACACTGTGATGCTGTATGCCATACTCCACCTAGTGTATCCAAAACACTGATAATGCAGTGTTTTATTCATAAAAAATATTATGACACTAAGTGGAAACGCAGTGTTTTTTTCATAAAAAATATTGTGATACTGTAAATGGTAGCACATAGTTTTATTCAAAATAAATATTGTGACACTCTAAGTGGAAACGCAGTGTAATATTTAACATGTATTGTGACACTGTAAGTGGTAGCGCAGCATTTTATTCATAAAAAGTATTGTGACATTGTAAGTGGAAATGCAGTGTAATATTCAACATGTATTGTGACACTGTAAGTGGTAGCAGAGTGTTTTATTCATAAACAATATTGTGACACTGTAAGTGGTAGCGCAGTTTTTTATTTATAAAAATGTTGTGACATTGTAAGTGGTAGCGCAGTGTTTTATTCATAAATATATTGTGATACTAAAGGTCATTGATACCGCAGTGTAATATTTAAAATTGGTACAAACTGACGTGGACCCCACTTCATTCGTGTATGTTGTTATGGAGAACGATCAGTTGATAGGAGAGCAGAAAACGCATACTATTGCTGGAGGTGCTGCCAGTGCCACCAGTCATGACTATACTAGTCCGTCTACATCATCTACTAAAGCCGATGTCCAAGGGCATACAGTGCTTAAGTCAGGGCATCTAAAATCAAAGAAACAATCATTTACATTGGTAAAGAAAAAAACATCAAAGGGAAATTTAGCTGCAGAAAAACAAATTTGGCAATATGCCTTTCACCACATGAAGTGGCAAGGAAAGGCTAAGGCCTTGGCCATTATTTATGATTGGTGGTTCTACCTCTTATGATGATGTAAGCACAAGAGAACATGCTGACATAGAAATTGAGGATGCTTCTGTGGAAGTACACCAGGATGAGGAGGATATTTGGGTAGCTGTTGCTAATAAGGATGTTGATGATGATGAGGATGTTGATGAGGATGTTGTTTGTGTAAATCAGGCACCAGTGGAAGAAACAGTTGTTGCCCATTATAAGGAAAAGCCCATTGTCATGTCGGGGCATAAGACAAAAAAAATCCACTTCTTATATGTGGAATTATTTCTATCCAAATCTGGACAACAATTGTCAAGCCATCTGTACCCTTTGTAAAGAGTAAATGGAGGTAGGGATCTTAAACATCTAGGAACCTCCTCCCTGTTACATCATCTGCAGCGCATCCATCCAAAAAGATTTTGTAAAATTCAGAAACTTTGGCTAAAAAAGTAACAACAAGCAGTCCAGTGTCAGCTAGCTCCTTTCTCTCTGCTAGATCCAAGCACCTGCCATCTTCACCACAAACACCTTCATCAACAATATCCTCAATCATGAAGCAGTTTGTTTGGGCTCCCAGAAGACAAGCTAACCATGGGCAGCTGACATTGCTGGCAATGATCTCTACGTGCACAGACTGGCTTTACAGAGGCAAGATGTTGTTGCCATCATCATTCAATTCCTCACCCCCATCAGTGTCTACATCATCTTTCTTCACACAATATTAAATTGTCCCTGCTGGAATCTGCCATTACAGGTGCCTCTATAATTCTTGGACATAATTGGCGGTAAAGGTCTTCCTTGTGGAATTTGTAGTTCATTTTGATGAACATCATCTTTTCCAAATTTTGAGGAAGTAGCCTCCTATGCCAATCGCTGACAAGATTCCCAGCTGTGCTGAAAACTCTTTTGGAGTACACCCTGGAAAGTGGGCAGCTCAAGTAAAGCAAAGCCAGTTTGTGCAAGGGCCGACAAATTGCATTTTTTTTCCTGCTAGTAGTCAAATGGACTGTCTGACCTGCCTATTTGGATTCTATCATTAAAAATAGTTCTCAACCATTCTTTGAATGGTGACCATATCAGATGGAGTCACAGTAGAGGTCTAATTCATTTTATTGTAGGCAATTCTTTCAGACCCGATCAGATGTCAAAACTTGGTTGTGTTGACTCACCAGTGGGTCTTTTGGGAAAGTTTAGTTTTGCCTTGACAGTTGCACTTGCTAGAGAAACTGAAGGAGGACCCATCGCTGCATCACGTGCCACTTGAGCTGACAATTTGCTTACCAACAGCTCTTTGCCTCTCTTCAGATCTGTGTCCATTGGAAATAAAGACACAACATATTACTTATACCTATGATCGAGCACGGTCGCCAAAATGTATTGATCCAATTGGAAGGTCCTGACAACCCTTGGTTCCTGGTGAAACGAATAAAGGACTTGATTTACAAGTCCAACATACTTTGCAGAATCGATTCATTTCAGCTTCTCCTTTAGTTTCTTAAGTTGCTTTTCCAACAGTCTAATTAGGGGAATTACCTGACTCAAGCTAGCAATATCTAAATTCACTTCACAGGTGACTAATTCAAAGGGTTTCAGCACTTGGCACAACACAGAAAGTATTTTCCACTGAGCTTAAGTAAGGTGCATTTGCCTTCCTCTTCCTATGTCATAGTTCACTTTGTGGCTTTGGATGGCTTTTTGCTGTTCCTCCATCCACTGAAGCATATAAAGGGTGGAGTTCCACCTTGTAACTACCTCTTGCTTCAGCTGGTGGCAGGGCAAATTTAACATTTCTTGGAGGTGCTACAATCTTGTACATGCATCTGCTGAATGGCAAAAATGTTCAGAAATGTTTTGGGCCATAAATAGCATCTCCTGCACGGCCATGTCATTTAAAAAAAAAATTTGCACCACCAAGTTGATTGCATGTGAAAAACATAGAATGTGTTGGAATTCACCCAGCTGTAATGCTCTCACAATATTGGTGGCATTGTCAGAAATCATAAATCCTGAGGAGAGTGCAAGCGGGGCAAGCCATTTTGCAATGACTTCGCTGAGTTTTTCTAAAAGGTTGTCAGCGGAATGCCTCTTAGTGAACTGGTTATACGCCAAGTAGTCTGCCTCTGAATGAGCTGCTGTTTCTTAGATGCTGTTGCTGCTGTTGGTGCAGCTGAAGGCAATACAACTACCCAGTGGGCTGTTACAGTCATGTAATCTTGCATTTGCCATGTTCTGCTTGTCCACATATCTGTGGTTATGTGGACAGTGGGGACACAGAACCTTGGTTAACTGTCTAAAACTAAACCCATTGCATTATTGGCAGATATTGGACTCACATATTATACCACCATATATGTCATGGCGTCAGTGATCCGCTGTGCAACTGGCTGAATGCTGTCATACTTGCTCGCCCTTGCAAAGGAATGTTTAACAACAAATAGTTTTTTTCAACTACAGTACAGTACTACTGGGATGAAGATCCACTCCCAGGTGCAGCAGCAGCAGGCATAGTGCTCAAGGATTCTTCTGGGGCAGGGACTGATGTGAATGACTTAATATTTTTTTTGTAAATGCCTCCTCCCCT
This sequence comes from Taudactylus pleione, assembly GCA_031769625.1. Taxonomy (NCBI): domain Eukaryota; kingdom Metazoa; phylum Chordata; class Amphibia; order Anura; family Myobatrachidae; genus Taudactylus; species Taudactylus pleione. The sequence continues at coordinate 1,755,671 of JAUIMM010000098.1, forward strand.
CCTCCCTCATAAATTTGCTTTGGAATCAAAAAATTGTATTATATTTACTACTAACCAAACCTTCCTTTCCCTGTCTTCAACTACATACATACTCCAACTCCCTCAGGCCTCTTAATTAATAAAAACATTTGTTTCCTGATGTGCCATGTTGGAAGTTGAACTGCCACAGCCACTGAAATCCTCTACATGCGGTTGCTGAATGCCAATGTCCAGATATTACATACAGTACGTAAAGCAGGCTGAGATAAACTGAGGCACGCCACCTGTTGTTGACAAATAACTTCCAGTAGGTCTGGCAAACATCACAGATGTGGGAGTACTAGTTAAGTTGGAGAGCTACAGGCTGCTCTCCTCTGATGTAAACAGCAACTCTTGGTCCCATTATCCTTAACAACCTCCCTGAGCACAAAGTAAATGTCTGTTTACAGTGTGTACTAGCAGGACCTCCAGGTAATGTGTCATGTTGGAAGCTGAATTGCCACATGTTAGTGCGCCCACTGCTGTCACTTAGCTTAGTCAGCCAGCTGGTCGGATGCAACCTTTTGGCCTAAACTGGATAAAATCAATATTGTGAGCTGTGAGGTGATCAAAATTGACTTGAAATGACTGGAAATAAATGTTATTGAGGTTATTAATACTATAGGACCAAAAACAGGCCCAAATTATGTGATTTGAGCTGTTTTTATGATTTTTTAGAAAAAATACATATCCAAAACCAAAAGCAAACCAAGACAAAGACACGCAAGGGTGGTTTTGGCAAAACCAAATCCAGATCCTAAACATGAAGGAGATACAGACCCAAAACCAAAACATGGGGGTAGACATACACCCCTAATAAATATATACTGTACATATATATATATATATATATATCTATGTATGTGTATATATATATATATATATACATATAGTGTGTGTGTATAAATATATATATATATATATATATACTGTACATATACATATATCAATATACTGTGTATGTATATTATTATTATCCTTTATTTATATGGCGCCACAAAGGTTCCGCAGCGCCTTACACAGTACATAAATGAGCACACAAGAAAAACAGTTAATAGTAATACAAAACAATGCAGGACAAGGACAAGGTTATACACTCAGCTGCAAAACACAAGCAGCAGGACATGAGCAACCAGGTGTTAGGTGCCATTGTGGGGAGTTAGGAGTAAATTATACTATAAGTAGGGGGAGGAGAAGCACGTGAGGATGAGGGCCCTGCTCGTGAGAGCTTACATTCTAAAGGGGAAGGGCAGACAGACAGGGGCGACACAGAGGGGTAGATAGTGAAGAAGGAGCATGGAGCAGTGGGTTAGGATATGTGCTGCGGAATGTGTGTGTATAAGACGACCTGATGTTATGTAAAAATTAAGTCCTTCATACATCTATCTCTATGATAGAAAATAGATTGCTTGTGTTATTTACATGAGAGATGTACAAAGTAAAGTAGAAGCACTTTAATTTGTGTGTTACATTTTAGCATCTATATACAGCCTGACAAGAAATGCAGCTATTATGGGACTGTCCCGCCATCCTAATACAGTAGTGACTACTTTAGTTCCAGCTGCTGGGTGCTATGCCATGCTCCTGTGAGTGGGTGCATCTCACATGCTAGACCCACTCATAAATGGGTGCAGCCATACATGATGTGGTCCCACAGGATGTTGCAGTACCCGGGCCCAGAATTTCTCTTGGCAGCCCTGGAGGTGACAGACAGAACGAGGAGGGAATGGGGCTTAGTAGTGGGATAACAAGACCATGGAGGGAGGTGGTTGAGAGTGGAGGTATAGGAGAGGTGGGGGAAAGAAGCAGAGGGTTGGAAGCAGACTGATGAGAGAAAAAAAGGAAGAACAGCAAGTGGAGGAAACAGGAGGGGGAAGAGAGGGATGGATAAAGTAGAGGATTATGTGGACATAGAATATGGGGGTTGTGTGAAGTAAGGGTGTTCATGCTGTGGACAAGGTAATAATTGAGATGTAAACTGGAGTGGAGGCTGTGAGATATAGAGTCAGTGTGGATTAAAGTTGTTAAATGTTCAAAAATACATGTAAAGAACAGTGCTGCTAATGTATGAGCGCAGCTCCAAAAGTGATATATAAAGGAGAGGTATGTGAGTAGTGGGTGCAGGAATTAGTTTATAAACAAATGATTAAAGTGGATAGATGTGACACAATTGGAAAAGGCAATACAAAATGAATGAGGACAAAATTACAATGTACCCGAGCTGATCCATATATATATATATATATATATATATATATATATAATTCATTGGTACATTTGCTTGTTTGTCTGCCTATCTGGCTATGCATGGGGGTTGGGGTCCCGGTTGGACCTTACGATGGAGTGCTTCAAGAAGAACTTTGACCCAGAAGTGGTGACATTTGGATCCCAGAAAACATAATAGGGTTCATACTGTTGGTGTACACTGGGCACAACTTTGAACCAGGGAGTCTTTTCTGGGCCTTCCACTGGATGGATTTGGGCAAAAACTTCCCAGAGTGGTAAAATTGGATCCCAGAAGACATACTAGGGGGTTGAGGTCCCAGTTGTAGCTCATGTTGTGTGCATTGGGCAGAACTTTGGCCGGGAGGTGTTGGGCAGAACTGCCTATTCTGGGACTTCCACTGGATGGATTTGGATGAAAACTTCACAGAGGAGTGGCAACTGGTCTGGAATACCTAATGGTGTGGTTGGGGTCTCGGTCAGACCTCACAGTGGAGTGCTCCAGGCAGAAATTTGACCCAGGGAGTCTTTTCTGGGTCTTCCACTGGATGGATTTAGATAACTTCACATAATTTGGATGAAAACTTCAAAAGAGTGGTAAAATTGTTTCCCAGAAGACATACAAGGGGGTTGAGGTCCTGGTCGGACCTCCCGTTGGTGTACACTGGCCAGAACTTTGACCCAGGGTGCATGATCTGGGCCTTCCACTGGATGGATTTAGACAACATCATATAATTTGAATGATAACTTCACAGAGTAGTAACATTGGATCCCAGAAGACATTCCAGAGGGTTGAGGTTTCCAGTCAGATCTCCTGTTGGTATACGCTGGCCAGAACTTTGACCCAGGGAGCATGTTATAAGCCTTCCACTGGATGGATTTGGATGAAAACTTCACAGAGGGGTAGCAATTGCTCTGGGATGCCTAATGGAGTGGTTGGGGTCCTGGTCATATCTCACGGAGGAGTGTGCTGGGCAGAACTTTGACCCAGGAGCCTGTTCTGGCCCTTCATCTGGATGGATTTAGATGACATCACATAATAAAACGTAACAACTTGAAGTTTTAAACCCAAGCAACGCCAGGCACTTCAGCTCTAATCTAATATATATATATATATATATATATATACAAAAAACCTTACGGTTTCACATGTCCCATTATGGCTTCATACACATGATCTGAAACTTCACAAGACCTACTGAAGTTTTGCCACTAAAACTAAAAAAAGCAATGAAATTACGATAATTAAGGCAGATGCCTTAATGGACGTGTTCCGTGGGCAATACAGATATGGTATGCCATCAATCCCTGTGGTTAACTGCAGATTTAACACTCTCACAGAGTGAGATTGTTGTCACTCACAAAATGGTGGAGCTGCTAATTCACGGAATTGTGTGCTCATTGGAATACACACATCCAGTCTATTCAGCTGAGGTCTGTGCAGTTATGTGGCACACATATCCCACTGAGTGCCCACAATCATCTCATTAGTTCACCACAACAATCCCACTGGGCTCCAACATCCTTTTCACTCCATACATCCATTTCATTCAGAATACACATTCAGCTCCCTAACTGCTAAAACTATCATACTCTGTCTATGTATGTACACTATCTGTGCCTCTCTGTTGCCTACAGCTGTGTGGTCTCCTAACTGTGCTAGTTCTTTATTCCCTCATCCGCACCAATCTGTCTTTCCAAATTTGCACTGTCCTGTCTTACTGCATTCGTGCCACTCTGTTTCCTTGCATCTGCACCACCACTTTCCCCCTAGTCACACCACTTTGTCTTCCCCTCATCCGTGCCACTCTTTATTCCTGTATCTGCACCACTCTGCCACCCCCCCCCCCAACAGTGGGAATCTTTCTTCCCACCTATCTGCACCTATCAGTCTTCACCAATCTCTACTGATGTGGGTTCTATCATTATGCTAGTCTGTATTCCCTCATTCATACCAATCTATTTTTATCCATCTGCGCTGATCTGTCCTTCCGCATGCATGCCACTCTGTACCCCCATCCATGTCGTTGTGTTTTCCTAAACCATGCCACTCTGTGTCCCTTGTATCCACACCACTGTTTTCTACACATCTGCATCACTTTGTATCACCCATCTGCACCACTGTTTTTCACCCATCTGCATCACTTTGGCTTTTTCCATCAGTGCTGCTTAATCTTCACCCCCTCTTCATGCCTATATGTCCCCATCCACAACGCTCTGTCTTTTCCCCCATCCACTTCACTCTTATCTCATCTGTGCAGCTCTATCTTCTGCTCAGACCTCAGTTGCCTAGACTGCATGCCTGTATTCCAATGAGCACACAATTTTGTGAATTAACTACTCCACCATTTTGTGAGTGACAGCAATCTCACTCTGTGAGAGTGCTGATTCTGCAGTTAAAAACAGTGTTTGAAGGCATACCATATCTGTATTACGCAAGGAACACGTCCATTAAGATCATAATTTCATCGCTTTTTTTAGTTTGAGTGGCACAAATTCAGTAGGTTTTGTGAAATTTCAGATCATGTGTAAGAAGCCTTAATGAGACATGTGAAACCATAAGGTTTTTTGTCTATGGAATTTCATTGCTTTTTTAAAATTTATTAACTATTAGGGTTTGGAGGGGCAAACCAGGCCACCTGCAGGGCAGAAGGGCTACAAATAGGTAAAATAACACGGTTGGAGGAGCAGACAGCACACAGGAGGTGTTTTAAGGGTGCAGAGGGAGAGACGGCTGCGGGGGCAGGCTGCAGGTGTGTGGGGCAGTGGCAGCAGCAGGGTGCGGAGCAGTGGCAGCAACAGAGCCATGCACAGAAGCATCAGCGGGCAACAGAGGGACTCACTGGTGCTGGGCATGCACCTGAGAAAATCAAATCAATAAGACACAAATGCATGTACGTATCAGTGAGATCCGCATTGTTTTAAAAAAAGAAAGTGTACTGTAATCTAAAAAAAAATGATGTATCCCCACAGCACAACCAGCATCGGGCTTTGGAGCAGGGGACAAATGATGTAGGGGTTCCCTGTACAAAGCACAACCAGAACCAGGCTAATCAGAGCCAGTCCTGGTTGCCAAAATACAGGGGACAATCGACGTAGGGGTCCCCTCGACAAACGATTGAATTTTCCCATAGAGAAATCCTGAGGGGGGCATAGTGTTTAAGGGGCTACACCTCAAAAGCTATTGGAGGTACGGGGCTGACATTTGGTATGGGCTGGTAGAACTGTCACTCAGTGCTGCATGCCAAATTTTAGGGCAAAAACATAAAAAATTAGGACTTGGGAGTAATCTAAATTTTCAAATGTCAGTTTTTCCTGACACTCAGTTAGGACCACTTTTCTGCTGTTCTCTATGGGGGCTTTTTTGGAAGGCATAACTCAGGGAAGGGGGAAAATTTAGCCCAGTGCTGGTTGCACTAAATATGGGGGACCCCTACGTCATTTGTCCCCCACATTTTGGCATTCAGGAATGGTTTATAAAAGCCTGGTGCTGGTCGTGCTTAATACGGGGGACCCCTACATCATTTGTCCCCTGTATTTAGCACAACCAGTACTGGCTCTCCAAAGCCCGATGATGATTGTCCTTTGGGGGGTGTGGCCACGACCATTTTGGGGGGTTTCTACGCATGTTTTTTTTTTAAAAACAGAAGCGCAGACTGGTCTCACTGATCCCATCCGTGCTTCTCTGTTTATTTATACACAAATGCAGGTATCATGGATCTTTCAGATCCAAGCCTGCATCTCTCTGCTGCTACCTCCCCAGGGTCCTGCCACCTTCCCCACCACCGCCGCTAACGCCCCCAGGTCCCAGGTGCAGCTAACGCCTGCAACCCCCCGGGTTCTGGCCGTAGCTTATGGCTGCTTCCTTCTCCCAACCCCACCGCCCACACTGACCTGCCATCGTGGTGCACCCAAGTGAAACCACAGTGAGTACACTCCTACTAAGGTTGCGCATCAAGTTGAAACTTCCTATCTATATACAGTAATGGTGGATACATGAGGTAATAGTTTAAAAACTGTAACTTTCTCAATTACCTAAACCCCAAAAAGCACCTATTGTTGAACAATAGCTACCTAATAAAACAAACCCCAAGTCTAAATTTGACCCCTACCCTGAGTTATGCCTTCCCAAAAATCCCCCATAGAGAACAGCAGAAAAGTGGACCTAATTGAGTGACAGTTGGAAATTTAGATTACTCCCAAGTCATATTTTTTATGGTTTTGCCCTAAAATTTAGCATGCAGCACAGAGCGACAGTCCTACCAGCCCATGAAATTTCAGCCCTGTAACACCAACAGCTTTTGAGATGTAGCCCCTTAAACACTATGCCCCCTTGGGATTTCTCTATGGGAAAATTACATTTTTTGTTGAGGGGACCCCTACGTCGTTTGTCCCCTGTATTTTAGCAACCAGGACTGGCTCTGATTAGCCTGGTTCTGGTTGTGCTTTGTACAGGGACCCCCTGCATCATTTGTCCCCTGTATTTAGCACAACCAGTACTGGGTCTCCAAAGCCCGGTGCTGGCTGTTTTTTGGGGATGGGGCAATGCCATTTTTTTTTTTTTTAAACACAGAAGTAAGTAGCACGGATCTTCTATATCTGAGCCTGCATCTGTGTGCTGCTACCTCCCCCGGGTCCTAATGCTTGCACCACCGCTGCCTGCACTGCTGCCCACACCGCAGACGCTAAGGCCCACTACCGTCCCCTAGTTCCTGGCCACAGCTACCACCCACAACCCCGATGTCTCTCTGCAGCTAATGCCAGCTTCCTTCCCCCGAGCCCACCGCCACTAAAGCCCGCAAATGACAGCCATCTTTGTACACCCAAGTGAAGCCACAGTGAGTACACCTGCCGGAGGCTCTTACTGAGGTTGCGCTACAAGTTGAAATTTCCTATCTATTCAATGGCACATTCTTGAAGTAATAGCTTAAAAACTGTAACTTTCTAATTTACCTGAACCCCAAAAGCACGAACCCTGGAACAATAGTTACCTAATAAAACAAACCCCAAGTCTAAATTCACCCCCTACCCTGAGCTATGCCTTCCCAAAAAACCCCGATAGAGAACAGCAGAAAAGTGGTCCTAATTGAGAATGTCAGAAAAAAGTGACAGTTGGATCTTTAGATTACTCCCAAATCCTCATTTTTTATGTTTATGCATTGAAAGCACTGAGCGACAGTTCTACCCATCCGTGCCAAATTTCAGCACGGTAACTCCAATAGCTTTAGAGGTGTAGCCCCTTAAACACAATGCCCCCCCCCCTGCGGAATTCTCTATGGGAATTTAACTCTGCTTTACTACTAGCCAAGTACTTACATAAAAGAGAACATAGCATACATGCATGTACAATACACAACTATAATATATACATAGTACAAAAACAATAAAACACTACTCTAAGTAAAAATACATCTTAAGTAAAACAGTAATATACCCATCCAAATATCCCCCCCTCAGTTATTTTTCTATTTCTTAGAGATGTATGGTTCAGTTTTCCAGAAATCCAAATCCACCCAAATTTCGTGAATCATGACAGATCTGAGTCGCAGTTCACAATTTCAGGTTTTGGATTGCATAAATTACATGATTTTAGCTGTTTTTAAAAACTATTATCACATTTTTTAACTTTTTATAATATATGCAGTATATAAAGGTGTATATGATGGAATACAGTATGTGCATACAGGTTGGGGTGGTAGCGTTATTGTACACATTTGCGGATGTCATGAGAACAACAAACAGCCCAAATGCTTAACCAGTTGAGTGGTTTATTGGTAGTAGATGCAGTACAGCCGTACTCACTGTTATACACACTGGTTAATTGGAGCGTACCTTGAGTGGAGCGTTATACAGCTCTCCAGCCGGTATGGAATTGGTAAACTCTCAGGGCTCCCACTGTGGTGCAGTACTAGGTTTGGCGGTCATCTTTGTAAGGAAGTGAAGCCTCCCTGGAGGTTCCAACATGGAGTCTGCATAGTAGCACTCTCCATCTTCAACACCTCCTCACTACAAGAGTCTCTATGTTACACAAACAATTACTCAATGCTTCTTCGTAGCATGGTTAGTCAAATTAGAAAACATCAACATGTTAAGTGACTTTTATGTATTGCAGCTGCCACCATGCCTACTGTAATACATGTTTCTCCCAGTAATCCCCTGCCAAATCTTTGTTATACAGTCTATGCTCCAGCATGCCTACACTTTTCTTGTGGACCCTGCTGTATTATTGCTTGATTCCCTAATGCTTGTCCATTCTTTGGGATTTCCATTGGACATTTATGTGCTCAGATCTGTGCAACAGTTCCCAGCCTGTTTGACCACCCTTTCTTTTGCTTACTGGACTTTAGGGCAAATTCATTATCTGTTATGGGCTCGTTACATATGTGTAAATGCTAGTTTATGCATGTTTTAGTAATTGGCTTATTCATTATTAGGGGACTGATGGCCTAGTATTCATCAAACTCTGAAATATTAAAGTTTTCCTGCAGAAACCATCACCATCTTCATATAGCGATAGTTCCTGGAGCCCTACTACTTCCAGAAACCATCACCATCTTCATATAGCGATAGTTCCTGGAGCCCCACTACTTCCAGAAACCATCACCATCTTCATATAGCGATAGTTCCTGGAGCCTCACTACTTCCAGAAACCATCACCATCTTCATATAGCGATAGTTCCTGGAGCCCCATTAATTCCAGAAACCATCACCATCTCCATATAGCGATAGTTCCTGGAACCCTGATCCTTCCTATGGGAAGGATATTGGCAGACCCCATAGTTGGCATAGGTGGCAGTGGTGTATTATGGAGGTTAGTCCACATGATAAATAACTTAAACAAGTAGTACTGGTTTACCTAATGACACAGGGTTAATACAGCAGTTATGTATAACAGGTACACAGCGCACATATATAGTGCAGAGAGATGGGAGCATAGACCTGTGTCTGTACATACAATGGTGGGAGTGGGGTATGCAAACTGGCCCCTGGTGATGAATAGGCTCCTTTATCCTGATCTCTGGAAACCTGGTCTGCAAAACAGTTCCTCAGTGACTGCACACTCACACACTGCAGTGCAAGCAAACAAACTGCTGTCTGTATACCTAATTCTGTAAGGATCGCAACTTTGATTGCAATAGCGATTACACATGCAGTCTCACTGCGATCATATGCTAATCCATTGTGATCAATATGTCACCACAGCACTACATAAGGATGCCCACTTTACCTTACACACATCCATTATGTTTAGCAAGACTGCAAAACTATTGGTACAATCAAGTACAATCGCAGCCTCATGCACACTTGCACAAGGTCTGACCTTACTCAGGAATTGCTAACTTCAGCACAAGCTATGAGTCCTCAAGCTGCGTAAGGCATCACAGTGGATAATTATGCACGCCCCTGCATTGGCGTTCAAATGCCTTGGCACCAGGGCTGCCATCAAAAATTGTGGGGCCCGGGACTAAAAAAATAGATGGGCCCCTCACGCACACACCCCCCCCAGCACCTCTTCTGTCTTTCTGTCGGCCAGCACCCCTTCTGTTTCTCTGTCGGCCAGCACCCCTTCTGTGTCTCCAGCCCTGAGCAGTCTCTTTAACCAATTCAGTGCCCTTCTATCTCTCTGGCCCTGCTTTGTCCCATCTCCAGCTCCAGCCATAGCCTCCCCTCATCCCCATCACACTTACCTTCTACTGTTGATGGTGATCCTCACCTGCTCCTACCGCCTTCCTGCTCCTACCGCCGGGTCAGCGCAGTGCAATAAAGTTTTTCTTGTCTGAAAGCCGGCGCGCATGATGTCACGCCGCACCGTTGAAAGAGAGGATCCGCAGCGCGGCATGACGTCATGCGCGCCGGCTCTCAAACTGAAGAAAACTTTATTGCTCTGCGCCAGACCTGCGGTTGGAATAAGTGAGCGGTTACTATTGCAGCGGGCAGGTGGTGGGAGCAGGCATGGTCCCCCCACTCACTGTAATACAAGGTGGTAGAAGCAAATGGGTGGGCGGTAAAACAGGTTTGTGGAAGGAGTGGGCCACCCCCAATGTCCATGTGTGCGGGCCTGGGACTCCAGTCCCGGCAGTCCCCCCCCTAATGGCGGCCCTGCTATTCACGTCTGTGTTTCGCCGACCACCCCCCTTTACCCTGCACAAATGGCACTTCCTGTCAATCACTCTGTGATGGGTCTGCATAGTCACTGCGATCACAGTCCCGATCGCAGTGGTCGGATTGTGCACTGCGATGCATGCGCAGTATGCAACAAACGGCCAAGTGCCTGCGTATTAGCAGTTGTGATCAAAGCTGAATCAGGTTGTTGATTATGTTTTGCTTCTTTGTTTGTTAGAGTAAACCTGCACCTTTTCCCCTAGGAAATCTATCACTGCAGAATACTATTATATAACATATTTTTTTCACTGTAGAATAAAATAATTTTTTCCTGTTTTCTAAAACCAAAAACACTGCAGTCTTTTCTAATTGAATTTGAAAAGTATATGTATTTTAAGAAGTGTGTGTTCATACTAGTGATGCTGCGTATATTACTGTTCTGTGTGTGGATGTGTCTCCACATCATCTTCACCCCAAAACAATTCTCACAAAGACCTTTTCTTGTATGTGTGTGAAAACAATTACCAGTGTTGTCTGTGTCTAAAAACCGAGGACATTAGAGCAAAAGATTTGCATAGTTTTTTATCCTTCCAGTGTAAGCGATGATGTGTGCAGTGGTCCCCCCCATCATCTGTACCCTAAAACAATTCTCACAAAGATGACATAATGACATCTCCTACTTCAGTTTCTCCTACAAATGTTGTTGCCAGGAAAAAAAACTGACCTTTCCCAAGAAACGCCCTGGGGAGGAGGATGAATCAATGCACCAAAGGGAAACACCATTATGAAATCTGGTCAGGCTTAAAAGAATTGCCCACAATTATCGCCGCCTCTACCATGACTTAGTCTGATACAGTAAGCATCAATAGAATGGCAGAAGATTATTTTAATGACAATGTACAAATTATCATATCATATAGTCCCTTTGAATACTGGGAGGAAAAATGGCAATTGTACAAACTAGCTTTACTTAAGCTGTCCACCCTCCAGTGTGTACTCTGAAATAGTGTTTAGTACAGCCGGGAACCCTGTGAGCGATCGGCGTAGGAGGCTACTTCCTAAAAGTATGAAAAAACTGATGTTCATAAAAATAATCTACAAATTTTATGTGGAAGACCTCTGTCGCAAATTACGACAATGTACAGTGACATTATCGGTGGATTCCAGTAGGAATTAGCTAATATTGTGTGCTGCTGATATTATTAACACTGATGAGGTTGAGGATAAGGATGATAATGACATCTTCCTACTGTAGACATGATTAACAACACTGTTAGCTGCCTTAAGCCCATTGGTAGCCTTTTTTTGGGTGGTTGGGTCAAATAAGCCAAACACTTCAGCCACAAAAGTGGCAGTCCCTGTCACTGAAGTGCTTGTTTTGCTAAACTATGCATGTACTTTTTAATATACAAGAGTAGGGTGGGTGGGTGGGACTATGCCATTGTGTGCCACTTTTCATTAGGGGTTTTGCCAAGATTCTGTGTGTATGACAAGCTGTGTACTGTATATTACTGTACTTTACTGGAGCATTCATGTTCTTTTGTATCTTGTAATGCTATCCATCACCAGCTTCTCATCCAGGCATACAGGCCCAGTTTCCTGTAGGTTCTCAGCAAATACAGACTAGTACAATCAAAACATATAATTAATAATTCATTAATTATTCACTTTGACTAGGTTGTTACTCTAGAGCAGTGATTCCCAACCTCGGTCCTCAAGGCACACTAACAGTCCTGGTTTTAGTGTTATCCATGCTAAAGCACAGATGGTTAAACCAAAATAACTGAGGTACTAATTAAGTCACCTGTGCTCAAGTATGGCTATCCTTAAATCCTGAACTGTTAGTGTGCCTTGAGGACCGTGGTTGGGAACCCCTTCTCTAGAGGAAAAAAAGAGAGAGAGAGAATCTTGTAGTGATAAACACTACACTTCCCGGCGCTAATAATATATACCAACAATGTAAATATATAAATATATTACACCTGCTGCAAGTAATCGGGGTCTAGTTAGGACCCTAAATATACAAAGAAAAAAGTCTGAAAACAATAATTACTGCACATGGTGATATATAATTTGCATTTCATACAATTTAAACAGATACAGTATGTCAAGGTTTGCTCTCTATTCAGACACAGGTGGCTTGTTTATGAGTACACCAATAGATAGGTTTAATAACATATGCATGTTTATCCGAACTATACAAACCTGCTTGTTTATTCATCTATACTAAGAGAACATTGCAACATATTCGTTACTACAGTATGTTTTCTAAACAGACACTGAATAGCTAAATTAAGGCTTCCCTGGTGGTAGTAACTCAGCATCTCAATGAGACTTGGACTTTTGATTTTTGTTTTTTTTTATATATACAGCAACAAAGTTCCTTTTACAATGTCCTACATTTACCTGTATGTGTATTTTTATCATATTTGAGATATTATTGTTCTTATGAATTAGGCTGCTATATTAAATGACTGGTTATTTGATTTTAATATATATATATATTTTTACATGCATATGTTTATTAACCTATCTATTGGTGTAGTCATAAACAAGCCTCCTGTGTCTGAATAGAGAGAATGAAATGCAAATTATATATCACTTACACAGTAATTATTGTTTTTAGATTTTTTCTCTAGGTTGTTAAATCCTGAGGAATTATACTCATTTGTATGCTTGTTTTTTAGTAGTGTTTTCTCAGATTAACTTTTTTTTGTTAAATTAACGCTAATCAATCAATTAAGCAATTAATCTCATTTGGATTCTTAGTTTTTAATGGTTTGTTCCATTTATCAAATTCTTTTTTATTTATAGTTATCTTCTGTAATTAAGCAATTAATTAATCAATCACTCAATCAACCCCTTTGGGATTTTGGATGCTTGTTTTGTAACAGTGCTTTCCATTTCTCTAATTTACTTTTTTAATAGTTAAATGATTAACACTAATCAATTAATTAATTCATCAATCAATCAATCAATCAATCAATGCTTTACCTGTCTTCCACTAAATAGTACTCCAACTCCATTTACATGTGCTGGCCACAGGCCTCTGATCTAGTTTTGATTAATGAAAACATTCTACATCATCGTATAGTTTATATTAAACTGACATTCTATGTGCTTCTACAGTGCCAATATGTTTCCTAGATGTTCTTTTTTAAACTGTCATATGTTTGTGTGGCTGCTCTGTTACTTAGTTTCGACAGTCAGCACACCTGAGCCTTTGGACAATATGGGTGAAAAAACTAAAAACATTATTGTGAGCTGTTAGGTGGTCAAAATTGACTGGAAATTACTGGAAATTAATGTTATGGATGTTTATAATACTATAGAAGCAAAAACAAAAACAGTCCAAATTACATTATTTTAGTTGTTTTTATAGATTTAAAAAAAAATCTAGATCCAAAGCACTTGACGATGGTTTTAGCAAGCCCAAAATGAAAACACGGGGGTAAGCATACATCTCTAATTATAATCTGCTATCTGAAATCTGTGTCCCCGGATCTATATTATTACATTCTTGGATTGTATTGTACCCTTTTGCAGAGCATTGTCTATCTTGTTTTTGACATTGTGATTATACTGCAAAACTTGAGTTTAGTTTTACCCCTATTCCACCGACTTGAAAATTATGGGTTATTGCACATGAATGCAAAACAACCCGGGAGTCACCCTGGAATCCTTCCTGGGTACATAGCAGGGTTTTACATGGGAAGGACCTGGGTGAGCTGCAGTGAAAATGGGTAACCCAGGTCGTCCGACCCAGATCCCATTTACAGCATGGGTAGAGCCGCGTTCCGGAGCATGGAGATGACGTAATTTTCAAGCACCGGAATTGCACTCGTGTGCAGTGTGAACAGCACTGATCCTGGAATGACCCAGATAGGTGCCATGGTGGAAAAGAGGTCTGTCCCGGGTCTGACCCGGCTTGAAACAAAGTTCCAAATCCCAGGTCAGACCCAAGACTGTGGTGGAAAAGAGGTATTATATTAGTTTACTGCCTCCTTTTATCACGTTATTTACTGTAATGAATCTGTACATCTAATTAGTCACCTGTGCCTGCATCATCTAGGAATGCAATATTGAATAGGGCCGGGAATGTGTGCCCGGAGCTATTCAATTGGCTGCACTATAAACCCGTGACTAGAGGATTTCTGACTAAACTAGTGCCGCAATGCTAGTTGTGGGCTAAGAGCATAGCTCCCAACACTTTAGTCGGAGATTGCCATTTACCGTGACTAAACAACCCATGTCATTAGACGTAGTAAACTGCATCTCCCGACTTAAGTGCCGGAAGGGATGCAGAAAATGTAATAGCTCCTGGCGCTTATTCCTGGTGCTGTTCAACATCGCATTCAATTGAATTCCCCCCAATGTTTGTCAGTTTAACAAAAGTTACCTTGCTTTCACCTACTGCAATTGCAAAATGTCATCATTTAACAAGCAAATCTCCTGGAATCCATGACAATTGGGTTTTAAGAGTCATTGGTATTTCTGTAGTTTGTTCAGGAGGGAGAAGGATTTCAAAATAGCTTTGAGGATAATACGTTGTAAAATGGATCTGGTAGTAATTTCCTTTCTTTTTCTTTTTCCTAACTCCTAGCAGTAAATTGACTAAAGTGCACGTTTTTAGAAGTGAAGATGTTGCCCATAGCAACCAATCAGATTCGACTTATCATTTATCTAGCACCTTCTAGAAGATAATAGCTTGAATCTGATTGGTTGCTATGGGCAACATCTCCACTTCTATAAACTCTCACTTTAGTAAATATACCCCATGTCTTTGATTTTACAAGATTATGTTGAATATTGTCATATTGCATGTTGCGCTGTGCATAGAGAAAGCATCTTGCTTCATGCTCTATATTTCCTCTTTATGTTACATTGTTGATGAGTAAAGAGACTTAACACTTGAATATATATTTTTTCATTTCTGCAGACTAATAAATCAAACTGCTTGAAGACATTCATGGAGGTCTTTGCAAATCAAACTCATCAAGTTTTCTTGAAAGCAACAGAAAGCAATTTGGCCATCGCCAAGAATATTGATATTTGTATGAAATGCCTGACAACATCATGTACAAAAGTAATGGTAAGTTGTGTACTTCATCCATTTTGTGAAGCTTCACAATACGATAAATGCAGGGGCCTATTAAGAGTGGAGGAGGCCCGTGTTCACTCCCCATCCAAGGCCCCCTCCTCTGTTCCTGACTGCTGTCAGGAAACTGGCAGCAGCAGTAGATTCTGGGCACAAGTCTTGCCTGGAGTCTACTGCACATGCGCTGGTCATCGTGAAAATGGCATGGTAGCCATTTTCCCGGTGATTTGCTACTGTGCATGTGCAAAATGCAAGGAAAATGAATGCGCACCCATTTTCCAGGCGCTTTGTGTAGCGCTACTCCGTGGGACTTCGTAGAGGAAAGTATAAAAAAAAGTATGGGTGCAGGGTGTGCGGTGCAGGCCCCCCTGGACATGGGCGCAGAGAGGGGAGGAGCGGGTATAGTTTACCCAGGCCCAGGCTTGCTAGAGGGGCCTAGCGGGGCCCAGGTCTGGCGTCGCCCCCTCCCCCTTCCTCACAGCAGCTCAGCACACAGCTTGTGCTGGGCTGCAGTGTGAGACTGCTCACGGCTGCTGCAGCAGCCGGAGCAGTCTAATATGGCTGTGGGGGGGAGCGGTCACACAGATCGTGCCACCCTGCTTAACACAAGGCTGGAGGGCTTACAGCGCCCCCCTCCCCAGCGCAGCGATGCTACGCGGCGCTGAAAAAGTGGTTGCTATTTCTCTTTTTTTTCAAGGGGCGTGAGGTGCAAAGGTTGAAAGATGGATGGAGGGAGTGAGAGATGCAAAGGGTTAAAAATGAAAGAAGGGAGTGAGAGATGCAAAGGGTGAGAGATGGAAGGAGGGAGTGAGAGTTGCAAAGGGTGAGAAATGGAAGGATGGTGTAAGGGATGCAAAGGGTGAGAAATGGAAGGAAAGAGTGAGAGGTGAAAAGGGTGAGAGATGAAAGGAGGGAGTGAGAGGTGCAAAGGGTTAGAAATGGAAGAAGGGAGTGAGAGGTGCAAAGGGTGAAATATGGATGGAGGGAGTGAGAGATGCAAAGGGTGAGAGATGGAAAGAGGGAGTGAGCGATGCAAAGGCTGAGTGATGGAAAGAGGGAGTGAGAGGTGCAAAGGGTGAGAGATGAAAGGAGGGATAGAGAGATCCAATGGGTTAGAAATGGAAGGAGGGAGTTAGAGATGCAAAGGGTGAGAGATGGAACGTGGGAGTGAAAGATGCAAAGGGTGAGAGATTGAAAGAGGGAGTGAGAGATGCAAAGGGTGAGAAATGGAAGGAGGGAGTGAGAGATGCAAAGGGTGAGAGATGTAAGAAGGGAGGGAGAGATTCAAAGGGTGAGAGATGGAAAGAGGGAGTGAGCGATGCAAAGGCTGAGTGATGGAAGGAGGGATAGAGAGATCCAATGGGTTAGAAATGGAAGGAGGGAGATAGAGATGCAAAGGGTGAGAGATGGAAGGTGGGAGTGAAAGATGCAAAGGGTGAGAGATTGAAAGAGGGAGTGAGAGGTCCAAATGGTGAGAGATAGAAGGAGGGAGTGAGAGATGCAAAGGGTGAGAAATGGAAGGAGGAAGTCAGAAGTGCAAAGGGTGAGAGATGGAAGGAGGGAGTGAGAGGTGCAAAGGGTGAGAGATGAAAGGAAGGAGTAAGAGGTGCAAAGGGTGAAAGATGGATGAAGGGAGTGAGAGATGCAAAGGGTAAGAAATGGAAGGAGGGAGTGATGGATACAAAGGGTGAGAGATGGAAGGAGGGAGTGAGAGTTTCAAAGAGTGATAAATGGAAGGATGGTGTAAGACATGCAAAGGGTTAGAAATGGAAAGAGGGAGTGAGAGGTGCAAAGGGCGAGAGATGGAAGGAGGGAGTGAGAGGTACAAAGGGTGAGAAATTGAAGGAGGGAGTGAAAGATGCAAAGGGTGAGAGATGGAAGAAGGGTATGAGAGATGCAAAGGGTTAGAGATGGAAGGAGGGAGTGAGAGATGCAAAGGTTGAGAGATGGAAGGAGGGAGTGAGAGGTGTAAAGGGTGAGAGATGGAATGAGGATGTATGAGATGCAAAAGTGAAAGATGGATGAAGGGAGTGTGAGATGCAAAGGGTGAAACATGGAAGGATGGTGTAAGAGATGCAAAGGGTGAGAAATGGAAGGAAAGAGTGAGAGGTGCAAAGGTTGAAAGATGGATGGAGGGAGTGAGAGATGCAAAGGGTTAGAAATTGAAAAAGACAGTGAGAGATGCAAAGGGTGAGAAATGGAAGGATGGTGTTAATGATGCAAATGATGAGAAATGGAAGGAAAGAGAGAGAGGTGCAAAGGGTTAGAGATGGAAGAAGGGAGTGAGAGGTGCAAAGATTTAGAGATTGAAGGAGGGAGTGAGAGATGCAAAGGGTGAAAGATGGAAGGAGGGAATGAAATGCAAAGGGTGAGAGATGGAAGAAGGGAGGGAGAGATTCAAAGGGTGAGAGATGGAAAGAGCGAGTGAGAGGTGCAAAGGGTGAGAGATAGAAGGAGGGAGAGATGCAAAGGGTGAGAGATTGAAAGAGGGAGTGAGAGTTAAAAATGGTGAGAGATAGAAGGAGGCAGTGAGAGATGCAAAGGGTGAGAAATGGAAGGAGGGAGAGATGCAAAGGGTGAGAGCTGGAAAGAGGGAGTGAGAGGTCCAAACGGTGAGATATGGAAGGAGGGAGGGAATGATTCAAAGGGTGAGAGATGCAAAGGGTGAGAAATTGAAGGAGGGAGTGAGAAGTGCAAAGGGTGAGAGATGGAAGGAGGGAGTGAGAGATGCAAAGGATGAGAGATGGAAGGAGGGAGTGAGGGATGCAAAGGGTGAGAGATGGAAGGAGGGGATGAGAGATGGAAAGGGTGAGAGATGGAAGGAGGGAGTGAGAGATGCAAAGGTTGAGAGATGGAAAGAGGGAGTGAGAGGTGCAAAGGGTGAGAGATGGAAAGAGGGAGTGAGAGGTGCAAAGGGTGAGAGATGGAAAGAGGGAGTGAGAGATGCAAAGGGTGAGAGATGGAAGGAGGGGATGAGAGATGGAAAGGGTGAGAGATGGAAGGAGGGAGTGAGAGATGCAAAGGTTGAGAGATGGAAAGAGGGAGTGAGAGGTGCAAAGGGTGAGAGATGGAAAGAGGGAGTGAGAGATGCAAAGGGTGAGAGATGGAAGGAGGGGATGAGAGATGGAAAGGGTGAGAGATGGAAGGAGGGAGTGAGAGATGCAAAGGTTGAGAGATGGAAAGAGGGAGTGAGAGGTGCAAAGGGTGAGAGATGGAAAGAGGGAGTGAGAGGTGCAAAGGGTGAGAGATGGAAAGAGGGAGTGAGAGGTGCAAAGGGTGAGAGATGGAAGGAGGGAGTGAGAGGTGCAAAGGGTGAGAGATGAAAGGAAGGAGTAAGAGGTGCAAAGGGTGAAAGATGGATGAAGGGAGTGAGAGATGCAAAGGGTAAGAAATGGAAGGAGGGAGTGATGGATACAAAGGGTGAGAGATGGAAGGAGGGAGTGAGAGTTTCAAAGAGTGAGAAATGGAAGGATGGTGTAAGACATGCAAAGGGTTAGAAATGGAAAGAGGGAGTGAGAGGTGCAAAGGGCGAGAGATGGAAGGAGGGAGTGAGAGGTACAAAGGGTGAGAAATTGAAGGAGGGAGTGAGAGATGCAAAGGGTGAGAGATGGAAGAAGGGGATGAGAGATGCAAAGGGTTAGAGATGGAAGGAGGGAGTGAGAGATGCAAAGGTTGAGAGATGGAAGGAGGGAGTGAGAGGTGTAAAGGGTGAGAGATGGAATGAGGATGTATGAGATGCAAAAGTGAAAGATGGATGAAGGGAGTGTGAGATGCAAAGGGTGAAACATGGAAGGATGGTGTAAGAGATGCAAAGGGTGAGAAATGGAAGGAAAGAGTGAGAGGTGCAAAGGTTGAAAGATGGATGGAGGGAGTGAGAGATGCAAAGGGTTAGAAATTGAAGAAGACAGTGAGAGATGCAAAGGGTGAGAAATGGATGGATGGTGTTAATGATGCAAATGGTGAGAAATGGAAGGAAAGAGTGAGAGGTGCAAAGGGTTAGAGATGGAAGAAGGGAGTGAGAGGTGCAAAGGGTTAGAAATGGAAGAAGGGAGTGAGAGGTGCAAAGGGTGAGAGATGGAAGGAGGATGTATGAGATGCAAAGGGTGAGAGATGAAAGGAGGGAGTGAGAGATGCAAAGGGTGAGAGATGGAAAGAGGTAGTGAGAGGTGCAAAGGGTGAGAGATGGAAGGGGGGAGACATGCAAAGGGTGAGAGATTGAAAGAGGGAGTGAGAGGTCCAAATGGTGAGAGATAGAAGGAGGGAGTGAGAGATGCAAAGGGTGAGAAATGGAAGGAGGAAGTCAGAAGTGCAAAGGGTGAGAGATGGATGGAGGATGTATGAGATGCAAAGGGTGAAAGATGGATGGAGGGAGAGAGAGATGCAAAGGTTTAGAAATTGAAGGAGGGAGTGAGAGATGCAAAGGGTGAGAGATGGAAGGAGGGAATGAGATACAAAGGGTGAGAGATGGAAGAAGGGAGTGAGAGATGCAAAAGGTGATAAATGGAAGGAGGAAGTCAGAAGTGCAACGGGTGAGAGATGGAAGGAGGATGTATGAGATGCAAAGGGTGAGAGATGGAAGGGGGGAGTGAGAGCTGCAAAGGGTGAAACATGGATGGAGGGAGTGAGAGATGCAAAGGTTTAGAAATTGAAGGAGGGAGTGAGAGATGCAAAGTGTGAGAGATGGAAGGAGGGAATGAGATACAAAGTGTGAGAGATGGAAGAAGGGAGGGAGAGATTTAGAGGGTGAGAGATGGAAAGAGGGAGTGAGAGGTGCAAAGGGTGAGAGATGGAAGGAGGGAGAGATGCAAAGGGTGCGAGATGGAAAGAGGGAGTGAGAGGTCCAAATGGTGAGAGATGGAAGGAGGGAGGGAGAGATTCAAAGGGTGAGAGATGGAAGGAGGATGTATGAGATGCAAAGGGTGAGAGATGCAAAGGGTGAGAAATTGAAGGAGGAAGTGAGAGATGCAAAGGATGAGAGATGGAAGGATGCAAAGGGTGAGAGATGGAAGTAGGAAGTGAGAAGTGCAAACTGTGAGAGATGAAAGGAGGGAGTGAGGGATGCAAAGGTTGAGAGATGGAAGGAGGAAGTGAGAAATGCAAAGGTTTAGAGATGGACGGAGTGAGTGCGAGATGCATAGGGTGAGAGATGGAAGGAGGGAGTGAGAGATGCAAAGGTTGAGAGATGGAAGGAGGAAGTGAGAGGTGCAAAGGGTGAGAAATGGAAGGAGGGAGTGAGAGATGCAAAGGGTGAGAGATGGAAGGAGGGAGTGAGAGGTGCAAAGGGTTAGAAATGGAAGGAGGAAGTGAGAGATGAAAGGAAGGAATAGGAGATGGATGCATGACACGCCCCTGTTTTTAGTGGCCACACCGCTAATGAAATGTAGCCACGCCCCTCATGCAATTTACATACGCCCAATCTATTTTGCACGTGCACACGTTTGTCCGTACTTTAACTTCAAAATTCCCAATTCAACTACTGTGTGGATGTGTACAGTCATGGCCAAAAGTTTTGAGAATGACACAAGTATTGGTTTTCACAAAGTTTGCTGCTTCAGTGTTTTTAGACCCCTTTGTCAGATGTTACTATGGTATACTAAAGTAAAATTACAAGCATTTCATAAGTGTCAAAGGGTTTTATTGACAATTACATTAAGTTTATGCAAAGAGTAAATATTTGCAGTGTTGACCCTTCTTTTTCAAGACCTCTGCAATTTGCCCTGGCATGCTGTCAATCAACTTCTGGGCCACATGCTGACTGATGGCCGTCCATTCTTACCTAGTCAATGCTTGGAGTTTGTCAAAATTTGTGGGTTTTTGTTTGTCCTCCCGCCTCTTGAGTATTGACCACAAGTTCTCAATGGGATTAAGGTCTGGGGAGTTTCCTGGTCATGGACCCAAAATTTTGAGGTTTTGTTCCCCGAGCCACTTAGTTATCACTTTTCCATCATGCTGGAAAAGGTGTTGTTCATCACCAAACTGTTCTTTGGATGGTTGGAAGAAGTTGCTCTTGGAGGATGTTTTGGTACCATTCTTTATTCATGGCTGTGTTGTTAGGCAACATTGTGAGTGAGTCCACGCCCTTGGCTGAGAAGCAACCCCACACATAAATGGTCTCAGGATGCTTTACTGTTGGCATCCTCCTTCACAGAGGGGTGGCAGTTGTTCTGGGATGTGTGTGGTTGGGTTCCTGGTTGGACCTCATGGCGGAGTGTGATGTTGGAGGTGGGGTAAAGTGCTAAAAAAAAATTACACTGGTCACAGGGTAGGGGGAGGAGGAGTGGGGGTGCAAAAAAAGGGCTTTTTACAGGGGGGAGTTGGTTTATAAAACAAGCATTTTTTTATTACTATTAAGAAGGTGTGGGAGGGTACTTTTATTAGGATTTATGACCACTTGGGTGTCTATTGCCAATGGGGGGGGTCGGAATTTATTTTATAATGGGGGCCTATGGACATGGGGAGGTGTGAGACACACCTTTGCCATATTTTTTTTCAGTAAAATATTTAAATGTATTTTTAAAAATACTTTTTAAACTTTAAAAAAAATTTAATTTCTGACCATTTTTCTGGGAAAAATTTGTCAGTTAAGTGGTTAAACACCAATCACTCTTTCTGAAAAAGTTCTTGCATCCAACTTCAAGGACCATAGGTGGATTTAGGGGTAAAGCCGCCCCTATGCACAATATTATTGGATGCCCCCTCTTCACAAACACCATCAGACTCCGTGGTCATGGGCAGTTAAGCATAGCTGCAAAGCCACCTAGCAGCAGTAACATAGACATCATAATAGTCACTGCTGGTCCGAAGTTAAAGCAGCTCTGCAGACAGTAGCCACAACCTCTCCCACACCTCCTACATGCAAACCGTAGTACCCAGAAAGACAGATCTTTTTATTTTTATTTAAATAACAGAGAAAGTCTTGTCACTGTCTCTGCAGTGAGACCACCCCGGCCCTGATTGGAGCTGCAGCACATGCACATAGTATCCTCAGATAGAGAGCTTTGAGCAGCTTAGCTCTCTGCACTGGATACAGATAGTTGAGGAAGCTGTTGCGCATGGCCAGTAGCAGCAGCTCCGCTCACGTGCCATGTTATGGGACTCTAGCCACAGCGGAGAGCCTCCTCCTCCTCAGCCCTTGGTATGTGTAAATACTGTATGCTGTGTGTTCGTATGTATGTATGCTCTGTGTGTGTATGTATTCTATGTATGTGAGTGTGTATGCTGTGTGTGTATGTATGCTATGTGTGTTTGCGCATGTTACAGTATGTGTGTGTATGTATACTGTATGTGTATGTATGCTCTGTGTGTGTAAGCTGTGTGTGCATATATTCTATGTATGTGAGTATGTATGTTGTGTGTGTATGCATGCTATATGTGTTTGTGTATGTTACAGTATGTGTGTGTATGCATGATATGTGTGTGTATGTATACTGTGCATGTATGTATGCTATATGTGTGTATGCTACGTGTGTATGTAAGCTAGGTGTGTGTGTGTGTGTGTGTGTGTGTGTGTGTGTGTGTGTGTGTGTGTATGTATACTGTATGTGTGTGTGGGATGCGGTCAATATCCCAACCGCGGGGATTCCATCACTCAGAATGCTAGGCACTAGGGGAGGCCTAGGGACTAGGGGGGGAGTGTTAGGGTTAGGTACTAGGGGAGAAGTTTAGGGTCAGGCACCAGGGTGTATGTTTGCTATGTGTGTTTGTATATGTTACAGTATGTGTGTGTATGTATGATATACGTGTGTGTGTATGCTGTATGTGTATGTATGCTATGTGTGTGTATGCTATGTGTCTGTATGCTATGTGTGTATTTGTGCTACGTGTGTGTGCACGTAAGCTGTGTGTATATATACTGTGTGTATGTATACATGTATGTGTATGCTATGTGTGTGTATGTATGTGTGTGTGTGTGTGTGTGTGTGTGTGTGTGTGTGTGTGTGTGTGCAGAATGTGGCCAATATCCCGACCGCAGGGATTCCGGCTATCAGAATGCTAGGCGGGAAGGTTAGGCACTAGGGGCGAGGGTTAGGCACTAGGGGGGAGGGTTAGGTTTAGGGTGCAGGGAGAGGGAGGTTAGGTTTAGGCACCAGGGAGGGAGGGTTGGGGTAAGGAGAGGGGGAGGGTTATAATACTGACCAACAAAGCATTATTAGCAGCATGTTCCTGGAGCTGAGGCACCTGTACATATTTCCGCAGCCTCCATGCATAGAACATGGCAATGAGCAATATCCTCTTTGCACAATGTACCCTGTATTTCCTGGGCTTTCTGTTAAGCTTCATTGCTTTGGTGCCCATGTCCA
Source organism: Taudactylus pleione (assembly GCA_031769625.1). NCBI lineage: Eukaryota > Metazoa > Chordata > Amphibia > Anura > Myobatrachidae > Taudactylus > Taudactylus pleione. Next base: position 1,779,413 of record JAUIMM010000098.1, read on the forward strand.
AGAACAGTGCTGACTTCCGTGGGAGGTGCCTCCTATTCACTGAGGGCATGTGGGTGAGCGGGAACATCATGCTGGAGGATCAGTGTACAGATGGACATCAGAATCTGATGGTTACTAATCATCGATGTTTTGTTCCGATGGTAGTGTTTTGACCATTTAATGGTGGCAGTCCAATGTTTGCCACCATCAAATAGAAATAATTTGATAGTGTTTCCGATGGTTCTTTATTTCTTTTAAATTCCTGATAACTATGCCTCTTCCTGACTACTGTGTCTGCATCAGGGCATCTTCATGGGTTTATTGGAGGATGCCTCCCACTCTCTGTCTGCCTCAGATGTCACTCTGCTCAGTCCCTAGCTCTCTCCCTCCTCTAGGCTGCTGCTAAGCAATAGAAGACATTGCTATCTCCAGTCAGTACGCAGTAAATGAGTAAGGAAATATTAATCTGAGTGTCTACACATATGATATGGGAGTGGGGAAAATCTTTTTAGGGTATCTCACCAGCATTTTGCAGCCATCTTTAAGTTGGCCATCTTGGATGCAATTCTGATTGTTTAATTGGGAAGGTAGTCATGTGACATATCAAACCAATGCAGAATGTCATAAGAAAAACAATGATGTTCTTATTTTAATGTATCTTTGTCAGATTTTGAGAGACTGCCAAAAACTCATCCCAAATCCTTTATTTGCAAACACAACCTACAGTATTAAACCCACATCAATTGGTTTTTATTCCTAATACTACACAGACATGACACTTACTAAGGTGTTTAAAGGACACTACTTGCTTCTAATTCACCTGGACCTCTCAGCTGCAGGGCTGGCTCTACCGTTAGGCAGCTGCCTAGGGACGCCGGGATCTGGTAGGTGCCACAGAGTCTGCCGATCACAATATAAGGATGTCTTGTTGTACTAAATGCAGGTGGTGGCTGTGGAACTACGATGATGTCTCCTCACTTTCACCTGATGGGCTAGACTAGAGAGTGGGTATTGGTGGCGGTTCAGTAGGCTGCATTTTTGACTAGGGTGCCGAGAAACCTTGCACCAGCCCTGCTCTTCTGCATTTAATACTATCACCCACTGCTCATAGAAATGTTTCAGGCCACTGTCCTAGCCTGTTTCTCATCCTACTTAAAAAAGCAATCTTTCAGTGTGTGCCCCTGGGTCCCCCTCTCTCTGCCTGATACATTAATCTGTTGGAGTACCATAAGGTGTGATCCTAAGCCCTCTGTAACATAAGAGGGCATTGCCTCACATGAAATCCCTACAGGGGTGTGCCCGCTCCCGGATGTTAGAGCCTGCCTGCACTGAGCTGAGTGCTGCAGGAAAATGTCACACAGCAGCACCCAGCCGCTGTCTCTAAGGTGGAGCTGGCATCTTGGTGCCACCCCCCGCTGACTGTGAAACCCAGTGCGGACTGCACCCCAACCCCCATGGCAACTCCACTGTACATCCTTATATTGTGATGGGCAGACTCTGTGGTGCCACCCAAATCCCGGTGCCCCTAGGCAGCTGCCTATCAGAAGATGATAGCGTTAAATCAGAAATTTTTTCACAGATATTAGAAAACTAACTTTTTGGAGAAAACTCTTTAATTAGTGTGTCATTGAAGCCATCACATCTCGGGGAATAGGATCTCTGGGCTCTATGAGTGGATTAGCCCACTCTAATGCTTTTCTTCTAAAATTTTGGAGAAGAAGCCCCACTAGTAACACCACATGATGGATCCGACTTCACTAAAGTGTCATATTGCTTAATTAACGCGGTATACTGGGTAAAGTCGCCATTGAAAATAATAGGTGCTGGAGCATGTGATGATTATAAAATTGCTAAGTCAGAACTAGAAACACTAGACTCTGTTGGAACTTGAGAAGACAAGTCGTGGCAAATACCAGCATGGGAAGACTCTATTGACATGATTGAATTAGTGCTACACAAGCAGTTGTTCTCAGAGATGGGATGCTCAAAAGATATTCTTTTGTTGGTTGAGCAGTGAATTAATTCAAACAAACGATCAATATCCAAAATTTTGGTCCCTAGATTCTTTGTTTTTTCTCACTTGGATTCACCGCCTTCACAGCCCATGATGAGATAATTAGTCTTACTGCTAATATTCCCAGTAATCTTGCCTCCATAGCTCTCAATTAGCAACTTAGCTTCATCTTTCTTCATAGCCTCCAAAGCTCCTGTGATCGTAACTGACAACCCTTCTAGGCAATTATCTGCTCCTTTAGGAATTTGTTTGGTTCTTAGCACTGGTGAGAATTTGTCTTTGAAAGAAGATGATGGAACAGACTCCTTAAATATAGATTTAGAATTTTCCCCTTTCTGAAACGTAGATACTTCAGAGAGACAAGGGCTCTTGACTCGAATAGTCACACCACTAGGGAGCTCCTTCTTAGACATAAAACTTGAAATCTCTTCCTGAGACATAATACTTGAAAACCCCTCTGGAGGTGTGGAACTTGTAACCCCTTCCTGGGGTTGAGAACTAGAAATTCCCTCTGGGGAAACAAAACTTGAGACCCCCTCCTGGGGTGAAAAAGTTAGAAACTTGAAATCCCCTCTTGGGGTGAAAAACTCGAGACCCCTTCCTGGGGTGAGAAACTTGAGTACCCCTCCTTGGGTGCTAAACTTGAAATCCCCTCTTGGTGTACAAAACTTGAAGTAACAGAAATGAATAGGAGTATTGAAATTTCCACTAGAAACTTCAGTGCAGCGTACCCTTACTGGTGCCGAAAACTCAGGTAGGACTCTGGTCTTAGGCAAGTCAAGTTATTCCTTTGAAGGTGACAGCTCGATTGCTCCTTCTGTCGTAGTGACATCAGACCCCCCTTCAGTGGACAGTAAAATAGTTGTCCCTCCAGAACCTACTGAATCACAAATGTTCTTGGCACAGGGTATGGAACAAACTTTGTCAGGATTAGGACCTGAACCACAAGAAACTCATGCCTCTTTGAATTTTCTTATCCATAGTGGACTTCCTCTCCTCACCTGCAACTAGAGATACTGGAATCACCGATGGCTGATGGGAAGAACCAAAAGTGCAGACATTGGGGGTCTCACTTTTTTCACCATTTGTCGGTGGACGAAGAACACAGTTTTTAATAAAGTGATTATCATAACCACAGTATAAGCAAAGATGCGATTCCCGGTGTCACTAGCATTGAAGCTCAGTGAGTTTAGGGCGCAGGAAACTCTGATGCCTCACTTTATCTCGCTTGGGGAAGATGTTAATAGAATCAGAGGTGACACTTGAAATTTGGGAATAACTTGAACAATTTTGGGGAGGAGACAGTGAAGTTGTTCTAGTAACTGGGAGAAACTCGTGAGACGGGCAAGGTCACTGGTATTAGTTAGTTGTAAGGTCAGAGGGTCAGAGGACACTTGAAAGATGGACTGGAAGACTCCGAAAAATGTTCTGCTGTAGGTGAAGATGAACCTTGTCTGAATAAACAGACACAGGAGACTTCCCTGGTGGGACTTGTAAAGAAACTGAAAATAGTGTAGAAAGAGCAGAACAATTTTTTTTTTATTTGACCAGAAAGTTCTTGCTGTTGTTATCTCATGAGTTGCAGACTTGTCTCATGAGCTTCCACTTGAGAAAGTAATCCAAAGAAACTTGCTTTATCCCTTAACCCGGCAGCTTGTATGTTGTTGGGCCTGTTCAAACTGGCACTAGGAACAGCTCTTTTGAGGTTGAGAACCGGGGGCTTAGGATAGAGAAGAAATAAGTGATGGGGGTGACAGTAACTAGGTCTCCTAGTTGTGGCCAAAGCCAGGATTGGCTAGACCTGCCTAGAGGCGCGGAGTATAACTCTTTGGTAGTTTTCTCCAGTGACCCCTGCAATTGGGACTTGGTTTTCGCTCCACCAAGTGAGCAGGTTGCGGCCCTCTGGACAGGTACCTGGGAATGACAGAACACCATAAATAATACTGAAATCACTAAAACTGGGAACACTAGAAATAACACAAGGATACTGGGAATTAAATAACACTTGAAAGGCAATGACCCTCAAAACACTAGGAAGGGATGATCCAGAGCTAGACTTGCAAAGGAAGACACAGGGAATATAACCACTAAGGTGCACTTGGGACATACAGAAGTTCTTGACACAGACTAAGATCCGGGTAATGAGTACGCAGAAGAATTCCAGATATAGGATTGTGTACTGAGTGCACGGTGAATCCACATGCTAATTAGTGTACTGAGGCCCTGATTCAGAGCCGGACGCTCTTTCAGAGCGCTCACTCTGAATCAAGGCAGCATTTTTTTTTTCAGAGCCGGCCTCCTGGCCGCTCGCTAAGCTGTGGGTGACCATTGTGACCATCAGGCTTGCGACGAGACCCTTGTGGTAGGGTCTCATCCATCGCAAGCCCCAGTGAGCTTCCGGCTCTAATAGAGCTGGAAGCTCACTACTGAGGCCGCCCCCAAACACAGGCGTTCCTTTGGGAATCCTTCCGATTGGCCATCCACCCCCCTGCCCGCCTCCAAAACAGGGTGAGGGTCAATCACAATCGACAGCCGCCCCTTTCTTTGCGAGACCCGTAGCGACGGAGGGCCCATTGCTGGCTGGGTCTCGCGCATGCGCAGAGGGAGACCATGGGCCAACTTGCGAGCACTGTGCGCTCATGAGCGGGTCTGAATCAGGCCCTCAGAGCACTGTGAATCCAGACACATTGTAGTGTACTGAGGGCCTGATTCAGCAAGGAACGCACTCGGCCGATGTTTCCACACTGTGCATTTGTATGCATTGCAATGCGCATGCGCCTACTAGCAATTGCGATGGGATCTGCAAATGCAGAATCTATTCAGTTCCCATCGCAGAGTGATTGACAGGAAGTGCCGTTTGTGGGTAGTGATGGGGGGTGGTCAGGTGAACGCAGGTGTGCCAGTGTGTTGCATCGCCGTTGCAGGGGCATGGTGCATAAATTATCCACTGCAATACCATACGCAGCCTAAGGCCTCAGAGCATGTGCTGAAGTTAGCAATTCCTGAGTGACGTCTGACCTGCCTTAACTGTGTGTATGGGTCCGATGTTACTCGATGTTACCGATTATTTTGCTATATTGCCAAGCATTTCACTGCTAATATAATCAGGCCCTGAGTGTACTGTGAATCCAGATGCAATTTAGTGAACTGAGGACCTGATTCAGACCCGCTCGCTAGCGCTATGCACTCACCAGCGGGTCAATGGTAGCCCAGTGCGCATGCGCACGACGGAGCCGGCTCCGTCGTGCGCATGCACGAGACCCGGATAGCGACGGGCAATCCGTCGCTCTGGGTCTCGTACCAAAGGGGGCGTGCTGTCGATGTTGAGTGACAGCACGCCCCCTTTGGTGGGCGGGCCGGGGGCATGGCTGCCCAGACAGAACGCCTACCGTCTGGTGGCGGCCCCACTGACATCACTTGTGAGAGCCGAAAGCACTCTGGGGCTTGCGGCAACGAGACCCTACCACAAGGGTCTCGTCGCAAACCCGATGGTCGTGATGGTCTTGACCATCACGACCATCATCATGGCCGCTCGCTATAGCTGTGTATGGTCACCCACAGCTATGCGAGCGTCCAGGAGGCCGCTCTAAAAAAC